>JAYXIM010004080.1:0-73440 GCA_037575425.1 Anastrepha fraterculus | reverse complement strand
TCACTTATAGATATTTTGTAAAATTAAACCTTTGTAATAATATTTGCGTTTTTTTATATTTAGCGCTTATTTTAGTACGATATTTATTTAAAACAATCCAGGCACTATTCGAAATTTATTTATTTTATTTATTTATTTAGTCAAACATACAGGCTTAAGTTATTTTTACAATGTCTGACCTTAAAACTAGATTCCATATGCTAAACCTAAAATAGTAATTGAACCTTAAATTATTAAATAGAAATAGTTGACCAAAAAGTTCCCAGACTTGGCTTCACTTGGTGTGTCCAATTGGCGCCGGTTAGCACGAGAAAGAAACGACTGGCGCGCTTTGTTAAACTCGGCTAAAATCGTGTAAGCGGTTATCGCGCCAATTAAGAAGAAGATAACGGGTGGGCCATATAGCGTTTGCTTTTTGAACTACCTATTTTTTTGAGAATGGTAACACAAATGACATGTCAAATGTGTTTATAATTTACTTAAAGGTTTGACATTTACGAAATGGGACGCTGTACGCTTGAACAAAATTGGGAAATATTGAAAACCTATTTCCAAAGTGGTGAGTCTTCTTCTTCTTCCGCGGTTACACTAAATGGCGAGCGTTACCGTGACATGCTCAACGAGTTTTTGTTTCCAAAACTTGAAGAGGATGACATGGACGACATTTGGTTTCAACAGGACGGTGCAACGTGTCACACTGCCAAAGTTACACTCGAACTTTTGGCAACCGTTTTTGAAAACCGAATAATCAGCCGAAATTCCGATATCAATTGGCCGCCTCGGAGCTGTGATTTAAGCCCGTTGGACTATTTTTTGTGGGGAGCCGTTAAGGACAAATGTTATGCGAACCATCCAGACACGATTGATGCTTTAAAACACGAAATCGAAGTTGCCATTCATGAAATTGGAACCCAAACAATCGAAAATGTGCTTAAAAACTGGTTTGATCGAATGGCCTACTGTAAAGCCAGTCGTGGCAGTTATTTGAAGGATATTATTTTTTATTCATAAATGACAATGTTCAATCTTCAAAATAAAATAAAAAGTTTGAAAAAATATTGGTTAGTTTTTTTTTTTATAGCCGATTCAAAAAGCAAATTTTACATGGCCCACCCTATATATTCAGAAAATTCAAAATACGAGTTTATTCCTCAAAAGCGATATTATGACCTTCAAAATACTACCCATCAACTGTAACGCACAGATATTCCAGCGTTTGATCCAATTCTCGAACATTTCTGGAACTCTATTTTCTGTATAACCCTCAGAGTCGTTTTCGATTTTTTCTTTACTTCCTTTCGACTGTTAAAATGCGTTCTCTATAGTAGTTTTTTGACTTGATCGAACAGAAACAAATCGTAGGGAGCTATATAAGGTGAATTCGATAGCTGTTGGGTGGTATTCGTTTCGCTCTTGGCCAAGAAGTCACGGTTATTTTCCCATTAATCCTTTCTTTTTGCCGAATCGCTTCACGTAAACGTCTCATAACGACCAAATAAAAGTCCCTATTAACTGTTATCCATATGTATATAATTGGCGCTTACACCCTTTTTGGGTGTTTGAACGAGCTCCTCTTCCTATTTGTGGTGTGCGTTTTGATGTTGTTCCACAAATGGAGGGACCTACAGTTTTAAGCCTATTCCGAACGGCAGATATTTTTTATAAGGAACTTTTTCATGGCAGAAATACACTCGCAGGTTTGCCATTGCCTGCCGAGGGGCGACCGGTATTAGAAAAATGTTTTTCTTAATTTGGTGTTTCACCGATATTCGAACCTACGTTCTCTCTGTGAATTCCGAATGGTAGTCACGCACCAACTCATTCGGCTACGGCGAGTAATTGTAAAAATTATCGCTGTTTGTGTCGATCACGTTTCTCCAGAAGTTCCTTGCGGTGATCATCGCAAGTCCTTGGAGATTCATCTAAAATCAATCGGACAAGAGAAATCAGTTTTATTAATAGATAATATTGTGCCTGATCGAAGCTTTTTTTTTCAAAATTAACAATACGGCGGCCATGGGAAATATTAAAAAAAAAATAGAAATTTTTGAAAAAAAAAATCCTTCGATCAGGCACGAGTTTTTTATGTTTTTAAAAGCAGTATAAATTTTATTGAAATCTACCAAAGGGTTTTTAAGTTACAGTGTTCACCAGTTCAAAAAACATAGTTTTGAGAAAAATGCATTTAAAGTTTTGCTATTGATTCCGGAGCGGTCTTTGTTAATTGTTGAATAACTCGAAAAGTATTTGCCGGATTCACTTCAAATTTTTACACAATATTTTTAAGTTATTATATAGTATATATGTATATATAATTGGCGCGTAGACCCTTTTTTTTATTTTTAATTTTTTTTTTGTGTTTAGCCGAGCTCCTCCTCCTATTTGTGGTGTGCATCTTGATGTTGTTCCACAAATGGAGGGACCTACAGTTTCAAGCCGACTCCGAACGGCAGATATTTTTATGAGGAGTTTTTTAATGGCAGAAATACACTCGTAGGTTTGCCATTGCCTGCCGAGGGGCGACCGGTATTAGAAAAATGTTTTTCTTAATTTGGTGTTTCACCGATATTCGAACCTACGTTCTCTCTGTGAATTCCGAATGGTAGTCACGCATCAACCCATTCGGCTACGGCTACTTTAAGAAAATGCAAAAAAAAATATTTTTTTTTTAATTCTGACTGCCCCTAACCCCTTAAGTCAAATCTCCAGATTTTAGAAAGTTAGATGCGAGGAAAAATTGCTGTAGTTTTCTGGACAATTCAGATTTCCGAACTTAAGAATTTTGATCGTCCGCTGTATAACTTTTTTGTACTTCTGTTCAAAAACTATTCGCAATTCTTCATTAAACGAAAAAAGTTCGATTATACAATGATTTTATCCAACTATTCTTCAGATATATCGATCCCATTTCAAAGCATATTGAACAGGAAATATTCTGAATATGCATGTATTTTGTTGTTGTTTTTGGGACTATAATTACAAAAACAATGACAAGTCAGTATCTAATTGTTTAATATGCTTTGCTGCCATATAAAAATCTTATTTACATGTTTGTATTTGAAGTAGAAGAAAGTAGAAAAATTCTAAAATGCTCATAAAAAACAATACACACGGTCATCGGATCAACACACTCAAATCAAAAAACATACGAGTACATGTGTATTTGTATGTGCGTTTGTGAAACCACAAAATGTTTTTATACTATCGCTGCGGTCACTGGATGTGCGCCTTCATGTGTATTTTGCCAAGTAAGCATCAATCCAAAAATATAACAAAAGCCGGTTGCACATACATAAAATGTTCATACATACAAACAAATACAAACGTATTTACTTATATACTACATGTCTAACTCACATGTTGAGCAGAGCGCTCTCAGGCAACCTATGATGAACTCCAATGTTGAAGCGTTTTTAATTTGTTTGAGCTACATAGTCAAATTCAAGGTCGCCATCCAAATACTCGTGCCTGTGTATGTATGCATGCCAATTGTAGTTTGTTTTGGACTTTTCGTTTATTTTCTCTAGTCCCTTCATTTCTTACTTCATTCGCTTATTTATTAACTCCCTTTTAATGCTGTTGTACACTGCGTATCGGCCAAAATTTGTACGTGATGTCGCGTTTACGTTTCAGGGTCGAACAACCAGTTAATTAAGCCAAGCTATGTGGTGCACCCCCCGCTAAACGCTTTGTAATCTCCAGTTTAGTTAGTTTAAAATTTTCAATGTTTTGGTTTCTATTTTGCTTTATTATTTTCTTTTGCAATTGGTATGTGTGTGTATCTTATCGGTGGTGCTGTTGTTGCGCACACACCTTTGCATATTTCTATTGCAATAATAAAATAATAACAATAACGAGAAACGAAAATAAATAAGTAAGAATTGCTAAATTCGGTCCGTACCGAACTTTATATACCAGTGCATTTATTCACTGTGCTGAAGTACTTTTACTAAAATTTAATTTGGTTTGGCTGTTCATTTTTTAATTCAAACAATTCTTATACAATGAGAGTTATAGCATGACACGGTCGGACGGAAATTTAGTCTTAACTGTTACATTAATAATGATAAAATAAAATGTGCATTAAAATGTGAGATATTTTCATGTAAAACTTTGATGAATTGAAGTAACGCATGAACTTTAATAAAAATTGATTCACGGGTCGAGTGCTTTCCTATTACTAAATATAAATCATATTATGGTAAATAATAACAGCAACAATCGCACACTGTGCTCACCACAAGGCCATTGCATGAGAGTCAGAGTAAGCGCCCTCTCTTGAGCTGCTCAAATGAAATGACAAAAGCAAAACAAGAAAACGAGCAACAAAATTTTGTTATTTGGGTCAACACTTTTAATTTGTATTCAACAATTATTTCCACATTATTACATTGAATACATATATAAATGTGCATGTGCGAATAAAGTAAATCGTTTAATAAGTTTTGCGATATTTATGCTATGTTTAAAAACTTCGATAATTACGAAATAACTAAAATTTTCAAGTACACACATATCTACACAGTTATGTTTATACACATACATACATATATGCCCATATGTACTTACCCAATAAAAAAGTTTAGCTCTTGGCAGCGCATGAATTTAATTTCAAAAGAACTGCTCATATTTTCAGTTCAGTAAGCTAGCCCTGTCTAGTGAACCGTTTATCATTCCTATATCTATATCGTCACAGGAGCAATTCCATGCACCAATCTTGCTCCAAATACTTCTTCTCAAGGCTGGTATTGAATCCAAAGCTGCGTCAGTCAAATGCAATTTTTGCAATGGCTGGTGTCACTTTCGGAGAAGCTCTGGTCTGCGCATCACCCGTGGGTGGACAACTGACTACGTTGCCCCCTGCTGCAGAGCCCTGCACCCGCAACCGCCCCCGTGGCGCGGTCGCCCACCACTTTCAAGCCGCAACAACAACAGTGGAACGCATAGCAGGCCCAACGTATACAACCACACGCGTCCCTCACACCCCGAGTTACAACAGTCCTACCTAGAAGCTTTAAGCTTCTGCAATTTAGCTGTAACGGACTAACGAGCAAGATAGATAAGATAGTCGACTTTATGAGCCGACACGGAATCCCAATAGCTGCGGTCCACGAAACCAAGCTGCACGCTAGCTCTTCCTGATAACCAGGGATGGCTATAACGTGCACAGACAAGATCGCGAGCGAGACAATGGCGGTGGCCTGATCGACGAAGGCATCGACCGCAGGGATAGCACCTTAGAATGTCAAGGTATAGCTGTCTGGCCAGGTGATGCCGAGCTCGAAATTTTTAATATTTACATACGCCCTGTCAGTTGCTGCCTGGCTGGATACCACCCTGATATATGTGCGCTCATCAGAGGTGAAAACCGATCGGTTGTAGGTGACTTCAATGCGCATCACGATCTTTGGCATTCAAGTCTGCCAAACGATCGTAGGGAACATCAATTGGCAGAGCAGATAGACGATTCGACATCCAGCACTGTGAACGACGACGTCCCCAACGGGTGATATACTGCTCACTAGACAGGGCTAGTTTACTGGGGCGGCAGTCCTTGGTCGGGAAAAACCCGAGCCATTCCGGTAACGTAGAACCGGCTGCTATGGGAATGGCACAACTACGTTTTGGATACTGTAGTAGGTTAAACGCCTACTTATCCAGAATACCAAATATATGTCGGGAAAGTGAAGATACCACGCACGACACTAACCACCTTTTCAAATGCCCTCTAACACCTACTCATCTAACACTCCTCTCCCTCTGGACCCAACCTGTCGAAACAGCAAGTTTCCTGGGCCTACCTTTTTAGATGTGTTAGACGAAGACGACCGGTGATATACACTAAACTGACAGGGTTTAGTATTGCTGCTACAACAACTACAACAAGAACGAACGCTGCCCTTCCAAATTTTAGTCACGTTCCAACCCATTCGGGTACGGCGGCCGTCTTATTTTATTTATTAAATTAAATTTATTTAAAAATAGTCTTAAGTCATTTCTTTGCTAGAATTATGTCAAGCTCTTAAGCCGACGACACTCGGATTACCCCGATACTGGATAAGAAACCATACCGCTAAGTCCGCAAATTTGATATGTGAAAATAACACGGGATCGGATTAGTAGGTGCATTCCTCATACATGTACGGGTAATGCGGTTGGAACGACCCCATGAGCTAGGGATATACCCTGAAGATAGAGATTCCCTAAATATCTTAGCTAACCATATATTAATCGTTCCTATTGACTGCTGTAACATCATTGGTATAATAAAGTCCGATCGTCCTGAGTTCTGCGGTTGAGAGAAGTTTACCGCCCAGGTTAACTTAGTCTCACAAATAATCTCCCTTGCAAGTTCGTCTGTCTGAATTCCAGAAGGGTTAGAATTTTGTATATTGTTTGACCATTCCTGGCATCCAGGGAAGTGTGTTTGTATGAAATATTCAAGTGTTTCCTGCCCTGTTTCTGTGAAGCTGCCATCCGGTTTTTGCAGGGTTTCTTGGAGAGACATTTTCTAAGTCTTGAGAACTCAGATGTGCTGTCCAAATCTTCACGAAAGCTCATCCAGGATTCTTTCTTTGCCTTCTTTATTTACCACTTAAAAGTATTGAAACTATTTCGATAGCAGTCCCAGTTATCTGTCGTCTATGACGCCTTTCCTGTATTGTGAAGTCTTTTTGTTTCTCTTCTTAGTAGTTTGGGATCCCTGGCCTATCATGAGTTTGGTTAGATTTTTGAGGGCTGCTTACTGGACTGTTACAGATGTCAACAAATTGACGTTATTTTCCAAGCTAACTAACGTCTCCAAGTTGTTTCCTCCGCTTTAGGGGAATCTAAACGATATCTAAAATACGGTACTTAAAAAGGTTCTACATCTCGGGCACGCGGGTATGTCGTCCCTAATTCATAATTATTCTGCGCACGTCGATGAAGTAACAGCAATTCAGCCATAACATAGACCCTCTACTCGTTTATATGTACATATATATATATATATATAATTGGCGCGTACACCCGTTTTTGGGTGTTTGGCCGAGCCGCTCCTCATATTTGTGGTGTTCGTCTTGATGTTGTGAGATGGAGGGACCTACAGTTTCAAGCCAATTCCGAACGGCAGATATTTTTTATGAGATGCTTTTTCATGGCAGAAATACACTCGGAGGTTTGCCATTGCCTGCCGAGGGGCGACCGCTACTAGAAAAAACTTTTTCTTTATTTTGGTGTTTCACCGAGATTTGAACCTACGTTCTCTCTGAATACCGAATGGTAGTCACGCACCAACCCATTCGTCTACGGCGGCCGCATAAATTATACATACCTACATTATTTTTAATTGTACATGACGAATTAAAAATTTTTCACGATATTGCTTTTTTGACGGTTGCAACAGTAAATGGTTATTGATAATTACACCTGTGTTCAAAATAATAGGAGCGCAAGTTTTAGCAAATTTTAACTTTTTTTGTATTTAAGTTTTTTAAGTTTTTATAAAAGTATGTTGCATTTTACAACAAAAAACCACATAACTCAAGGCGCCAAACTTTGTACAGAATTCAAAAAAAAAAAAAAAATTAAAAAGAATTGCCAAAAAGTTTTCAACTTTTTAATCAGAATATTTAAAAAACTTCAGTTTCGCAGTTTTAATGGCCTACTAAATTTTAGTACAACAAAAAGTCAGTGTGAATCGCTCAAAAATCGCGTAGAGTTTTGGCAATGTTTTTTTGCATATCGTCCCCTTAGTATAACAATAGCCTATGTGCTCATAGGCTATTATTTTTTTATTGAATTTTTGGATTCTCCATCGTCGATTTTATATGTGGTCAAAATTTTGTCAAATTCTAGTTCCACAAAGTGGGTCAAAACGTCAGTCAAAAAATAATAAATATTTACAGACATAACGAGATTTGAGTGAGAGCTACTTTCGACAAAAAGTTTGAAATTCATTTTCTCAAAACATCAAAAAATTTATAGGCTATTTTAATACTAAGGGGACGATATGATGCTAAGAATTTTCTTCCATAGAAAGCATATGCTCGGAAGTCTTTTGTATGGATGGAAAATGCTCAACACCTCAACGGAAAAAAGTTATATTTTTATTCTATTGATTTATATACATAAGTACATACCTATATATATGATGAAATCCAGGTTTTCGTTTTCTTTTACTTTAAAATATATAGTCACTTATTTATAATAAGCGTTTCCTTTTGTTTTTTCCAGTAAGCAAAACGAACTCAATAGATCTCTATAAACCTCCAGCTTTAAGAAATCATAATCAGAGTGCCGATCAGGTTGATACGACGGCTACTGCAACTTTTGCCAAAATTGGGTCAGTGAATGCAACTGTTACAACAACTGTAGAGGCTTCATGTGCAGCAGCAGAAACAGCAGCAATAACAACAACAGCAGCAACAATTGGCAAAACTCCAATATTATCTACCTCAATATCATGCAATAATTCCCCAACACATGCAAATGAGAATAAGAGTTTCGATAATAATGCAGTGACCTCGAGGTGCGTAAGCGACAGTGACTGCGCAGTAACGACAACAACAACAGGTACATCAGTCGCAGTAACGATCAATTCAGCGTCGCCAACAACTGAAGCTGAAGCTGAAGCTATGCCAGATAAGCCAGTGACGAGCGCTGTAGTCAACAACAGCAGCGGTCAACAAAGGTAAACGAACGTAGGAACAGCTAACAAATAATTACACACATACCTACATATTTGATTGCCGAAATTCCTAAACGAGTTTGATGTGTAAAATATGCTAATTGGTGTGTGTGTGTAAAGAGCATGTACAAAAGCAAGGGCAAGGAGGTGTAACCATCACTTCACCAATTTTAAATTAAAATACTACCAATTTTTATTATCGCTTATATATTTTTATACAATATATGTACATATATAATAAACGCGGTCAGTGAGTGTACTTGAGCATAGAAATTTGGCTGTGAGTAGTCCGAAGTTTGTTGGTGTAATACCAACTTCTTGGCATTAAGCAAATTTATCGACTATGTCTTATAATGATTACCCAACCTAGTGAATTTTGTGCAACCATTTCTAGCACGACCTCATATCGCTAATAATGCGCCAAATTATCAGCACAGACCTAAGACCTCACAGTATTTTTAGGTATGGAACCCCACATCATAATTCTATTGGATAGTTTTTTCTGACGTATTAACCCTCCACCTTTATTTTTATATAGCTAAGGGCGGCCGCCGTAGCCGAATGGTTGGTGCGTGACTACCATTCGGAATTCACAGAGATAATGTAGGTTCGAATCTCGGTGAAACACCAAAATTAAGAAAAACATTTTTCTAATAGCGGTCGCCCCTCGGCAGGCAATGGCAAACCTCCGAGTGTATTTCTGCCATGAAAAAGTTCCTCATAAAAAATATCTGCCGTTCGGAATCGGCTTAAAACTGTAGGTCCCTCCATTTGTGGAACAACATCAAGACGCACACCACAAATAGGAGGAGGAGCTGGGCCAAACACCCAAAAAGGGTGTACGCGCCAATTATATATATACATATATTATATATATAAGGGCGGAGAAATGGCGAACTTTCCGCAATAACCTACAGGTATAAGGATGATTACTTTTATGACCTAGTTATTTTTGCACAAATCTATTCTTTTATGCCAGTATTATCAAAAACTGGACTCTGAAACAGCGGAATTTTATCGATCTGCAAGAAAAACAGAAATTAGTTTTTCCAAATTGGTAAAATTTGATTTTTAATTACTTAGCTGATTAGTATTGTGTTGAGTATCCATTATTATTTTTTTAATTTTTTCACTCCTATTAACTCTTCAAAGAAATATAGTTCCATCGTACCTGTACTCCTTGCCATAGTTCATTGGTATTTAAAAATTTTTTTGTTTGCCCAATCCTAACCTTAATATCGGTCCACAGATTTCCAATGAGGTTAAGGTCGGCACTTTGTGCTGATCAATCCAGAACTGCAATTTATTCTTTGGAAATCCAATTTTTCCCCACTCTGGCTGTATGCTTGGCGTCATTATCGTTATCATTACCATAACCAATTAAGTGAAAGGGAGTCGAAGAAATATGGCTCCATCGTAATTTTGAGAATATCACACTTTTTGAGAATATCAGAGATAAGCAAACTTATCCATATTGCCATTTATTCTCACTATTGGTCTAACCTCTTTTCAATCAAACTTTCAAGTTTCTCCATGCTTTACGGTCTTCCTTGTGTGCCGGGAATTGAACTCTTGGCTTTTTTCACAAGTCTTTCCTTCAGGTTCACACTTTCGTCCGTAAACAGTATTATTTTCCAGAATTTTACGTCTTTGCCTCTAAAAGCATTTGCAAAAGGCAAACGTGCCCTTATATTTTTCCGACAGTAGCGTTTTTTTCCTGCACACGCTCATACATTTTATTTTGGTTAAGACGTCTTTGCCCAAGTCTGTTTGACATTTTCAGGCTATATTCCTCATTATTTCCAGCGTTATGGCTCGAGTGGACTTAAAAGGGTCAAGTTAACTTTTCTTAGCGATGGGCTTGTCCCGCTGAATTGTAGTGTTTCGAGCAGGCGTCTTTCGAACTTTCTTTCGATGAAGCATATTTTTGTCTATACTAATACATTTGATGACATATTTCTGTAATTTTTGTTTATTTTGTACCTTTTTCGTAAAGGTCCCAAATAATGTTCTTCCTGCAATGTGATCAATGAGCTCCTCTTTTCTTAATTGGCGCTTACATCCTTTTTGGCTGTTTGGTCGAGCTCCTACTCCTAGTTGTAGTGTGCGTCTTGATGTTTTCGACAAATGGCGCGAGGGGCGGCCATTATCTGCGGAGGGCGACGGGTATTACAAAAAAATTTCTTCCATTTGATGTTTCATGCTCGTGGAAAACTACCGAGTAGTAGTCATTCACCAACCCTCTCGGCTACATCGGCCGCAACTTCTTTACACATGGATATTTTTTACCCTTTCAGCGAAAATGAATAACGCTTGGATAGTAAACCAAATATTTCTAAAAATACTTTTAATAATAAAAGATATGCAAACCTTCATAACACAGAAAAATTTACTTCATTTTAAAAGAAAGTATATAATGGATGACCAATTTAGAGGTATCAAACTTTAAATTGAAATAAAAAAATTAAAATTCATATTACTTATTCTTGTGTAGAACCATTCAAGACATTTATTTTTTAAAGATAATCCTTTTCAAATGTTGGCCGCAACTGCGCCGTAATTCGGGCAATTTTAAATGACTCGCTCGAGGACTTCGGTCAGCATGTCGTGAATAACTTGAGTAATGTTGGCTGCCAATGTTGCTTTATCCACAAAGCATTTAGGCTTTACACATCTCCACAAATAAAAGTCCAAAGGTGTGATATCACGTGATCTTGGTGGCCAAGCCACTGGTCCCAGACGACAGATAAATCACTCACCGAAACGATGACGCAGTAAATCCATTGTTTCACGGGCTGTATGGCAGGTAGTGCTGTCTTGTTGGACCCAAATATTGTGGAGATCACGGGCTTCAATTTCCGGCATCAAAAAGTCGTTTATTATGGTGCGATAGCATTCGCCATTCGTTCTTACATTTTCGCCAGTCTTATTTTTGAAAGAATATGGGCAGGTGATGTCTCCGCACCAAACGGCGCGATCTGTCAAAAACTCGTTTGGAAATATCATAGTATCTCTAATCTGATCACCCTTTAGTGTATGTATTATGTTTCGAGAAACATAAAAGAGCACGTTTGCTCTATTTAGTTGCCAAAATCTGTAAATTACAGGTTATTTTTTATTTTGAAATATATTTTTTTAAGGTTGAGTCGCCTTAGAGATTAAACTGTAAATATTAAAAAAAATGTTATATTTATAAATTTCTTGTCAATAATTTTGCTATGCATATTTATGCAATATGCACCTACTACAGTTTTTTTGCAATATTTAAATATTATTTTTTCAACGTAAATCCACAAGCGTCTACATTGAATGTAACTATACAGGTTTAGCTGTAAGCCACGCTACGGGTAGCAAGAAGTTAGCGCATCACAATCCAACATGTTTAACAAGTTTTATTGCATTTTACGGAATTCTTTTGTGACTTTTTCCCATTTTGTTTTGCTCATCGCTTTCTTAGTGTGTGTATTACATACATATGTACATAGAGTTGCAGTTATGCTTAGGTGTTTCGTTCACCTGTCTGCCGCTCATTCATTCACCTACTTACCCCGAAACATGCGAACGATTAATTTATTACAATAGCCTTTTTTGCTTATGTGCTTATGAACGAGTACGAGTACATGCCTACATTGTTATTAGGTATATGAACTGTATGTTATAGTTGCTCATTGCTATGCGAGGTTTTTCTTGTTTGATTACAATACTCATTTATGTATTTATGTATTTATCCATACGTTTTACAGGCAATCGTCAGTAGTACGACGTGAACGTCGGCCAGATAGAGCGGTTTATATTCCAAGGGCACGACGCAGTCAAACTACCCCGCCAACGACGCCGGCGGCAACAGCTGTCGAAGTAACAGGAATACAACAACAGCAACACCAGCAAGCAACTGCTACTATCGCACCATTGACTGCTTCGTTAATTCCGACGACGGTGCCACCAACGACAGTTTGTAATAATAACAGCAGCAGCAGCAACGGCGGCGGCAGTAATCAACAGCAATTGGCAATTACTTCAGAGACAAAAGCGTCAGTATACACAGCAGCGTCGACCAAGTTGGACGAAATATCTGACAATAAAAATACTGCTGCTACTGTTGTTTCAGCCGGAAAGAAGATAAAATCAGCTACAGTGAGTAGTCGTGAGCGGAGAGAACGTTCTAAAAAGACAAATGTGAATGTGGTGTCGCATGACGCGAAAATATCAAAATTATCATTCGAGAGAAGTGAAACGAAACAACAACAAAACGGGCATGATTCAATAGTGTTTCCTGATACACGAGTTAGCAAAGAAACATTGTTAAATCAATCGCAACAACAACAACAAACATATTTGAATACTGATAATTTGCAAAGATCCTCGCTCTTTGAACAACAATCTACTGAGGCAACGCAAATACCAGCAGAAATAATTTTGAACAACGAAATGAATTCGAATTCGGGCAAACGAAATAAGGTGAAACGAAGTAGTTCTGGAAATGCTAGTAAAGTACAGAATATACGCATCGAAGATGTTGCATCGAAAGAAAATGGTACACGGAGTACAACAAAATGTGATATTGAAGCGCAAGAGTTCCAGCGCGCATCGAAGGTAAATTAAAAGTATAACTACTATAGTTGAAATATTGTGAATGGATCTGTACCCAAACGTTAAGACTCGCGTAAGACTAAGACCCGACGTTTCCACGACAGTCGGTTCTACGTTACCGAAACGACCCGGATCTATATCCGGCCAAGGACTGTCACTCCAGCAGCATTCCCCATATGTAAGTATGGGGAATGTTTATGCTGCCACAACAACAACAACAACTCGCGTAAACAAAGGCATTTGTAATGCAAAGTGTTAAAATGTATTTACGTATCCATATGTATGTGTGTACAGAGGTGTGCGAAGAACACAGATTTTAGTGTGTTCTAAATTCTCAACTACAGAAGGCTTAGGGAAGTACAGGGTCCGGCACTCGAAGTGTAACCAATTAAAAAGGCCATAAATTTAGTTTGGAAAATTACTTTTATTCAATTCAAAGTAAAAAATGTGTGAAAATAATACACAATTAAGAATGAATTTACTTTTGGTCGATATGACCACCTTTTGTCTTGACTATGGCCTTGAGATGGTTCAGAAACGAATCGCACGCTGAACGAATGTGACTTGCGGGTATTTTGGTCCACTCGCGGTCTGGTGAATCTTTCAGTTCAGACGTCGCTCTCCAAAATGGCCCAAAGAGAATAATCCACCATCTGGTGAGTTTGAGAGCCATTGTGTGGACGTTATGAAGTTCGGAACGTGGTTTTTTTTAGCCATTCTTGGTTCACTCGAGCTTTGTGAGGAGTGTTGCCAATTTAGCGACTTTGACGCTAGAATTGACGACTTTTGCTTGAGTCTTGGCGACAAAAAAAAGTTTACCTTCCATACTCTAGAGTAACAATTTACTGAGAATAGATAAAATAACGCACTACCTATTGGTGTGTTATCGTCGATAAATTATCGATCTATAATTGAAATTTAGGATGACAGTCTTTAATAATATAATAAAATAAAAAAAAATCCGATCCACAAGTACCTTCATTTTCTCCCTAAAAAAATCACTTATTTCTTTGGCTGTCTCAGTGGTGTTCCCCCTTAAAGCGTAGCTTTTTTATGCCACTTTTCCTTTACTATGGTTAAATATGTTTTATAAATCCATTTCAAGACTTTAATTTATAATACAATAATATAATATATTAATATAGTAAATTGTTGTATGATTTGCCTGGTTTTATTATAAAAGCGTAATAGTTAATATTATTAATTTTATAAATTCTCAAATTTCCATTTGAATCCAGTACTGGATCAACTTAGTAAATAACTTTTTCAACATTTCTTGAATCACTCATGCTTTCCAATGATATTGTAAAGACACAAATGTTTTTCAGACACAAATTAACAAAGCATTAGAAAATTTAGTAGATTTATCGAATCATAATAAAAAAAACCAGTATTTCAGGAGATTGAAACTAACTTCCGTTGATCTCAAATTTCGGTGGAGTTGGTATTACTGGTTTAATTATTATTCATCTAAAAACAGGTGTTAAAAAACGCTGGACTCTTGTGCACCTCTCAGAATGAAATTTAGGATCCGCCCCTGATGGAGTTAGCGACTTTTGATATTGGCCCTAGCGACTTAGATTTATTGGCGTTGGCAACACTGTTTGTGAGACGGTGCCGAGCCCTGTTGAAACGTCCAACGGCTTCAAAGCAACCTCCAGAATACTTTCCCGTCAATATTTCGCATTTACCTCTACGCCAGGCTCGATGAAAACGATTAGAGAGCGCCCATCTGCAATTAAAACGGTCCATACCATTACCTGTGCCGGGTGCTGCCTCCTGGTGGCCAATCGATGACTCAAATTATTAAATGAACGGTTGATCAAATAAACGCTATCGTTTTGGGAGTTCACGAATTGCTCAATTTGAAATATTTTCTCGTCAGAAAACTCAATGTTCGGAAGTTGACCGCTTTCGGCAAGCTAAGCAATTCCTTCGCTCTCTCAAACCCCGTTTCCACGACAGTCGGTTCTACGTGACCGAAACGACCCGGATTTATATCCGGCCAAGGACTGTCACTCCAGCAGCATTCACCGTATGTAAGTATAGGGAATGTTTATGCTGCTACAACAACAACAACAACTCTCTCAAGCCTGACTAATTGCTGCTTTGGTGTGAGATCATGCGCCTTTTGGATCTTGTTAGGCTTGACTTTGATATCATTTTTCCGTATGCGGTGGATGCTACGGTCAGATATTTTCAGTTCTTTCGCCATTTGATTGGCACTTCGTCGGGGGGTTTCGCTCAAGTCGCTTCTTCACTTTTTGAACCATTTCACGTGACGTTGCAGTCTTTTGATGACCACCTCCATGACGTTTCTCGATGCTATCGTTGTAACGAGTAATGGTTCGATGAATAAAAACTTCATTTACTTTAAGGAGCTCGAGCTCACGAACAATCGCTGGTTGTGATTTTCCAGCCAAATATAATGCAATCACACTTCTACGCTTGAAATCCATTACTGATTTTCTTTTTTCGCGTTTACTCTCGTCAAAATGCTTTCGCGCGCTTGTAAGTAATACTCTGGACTGTCATTTAGCCAACTACCAGACAGCTGATGGCCGTGAATCAGCTGCGCGAGCGGTCTGAAGTTGGTTACACTTCGGGTACCAGACCCTGCATATAACAGATGGATTCTTATAAAATCGATTCTTATAAGAATGAAATGTTACGCCGGTATCTTCCTAGCTTTCAATATATTAAAGCATAATCAAAGTCGAGTTACAGTCGGCTGAAAATCCTATCCTGTTAAATTAAACGAAATTTCAATTTATGTGTGTTCGCCTAACTTTTGAATTTGATAAAAAAGAGTGAAAATGTATGTGCTGTTTGAAGAAATTAAGAGGTCTCATTTGAAATGGTGTTTTTTGGGTGTTTTCAAAAACAGGTATGTCACTGGCGACACGGATTCCGAGACTCACAGGTGTCTGAAAAGGCAAAAAGGTTCTTGTTCAGTATGAATGTCGCTACTATGTGAACTTCGATCTTAAAAAAAATGACAAAATGACGGACGTTCAAAGATGAAGAACCGTTTTTTGACCCTTTTTTTATTTTAAAGGTCCGAAAAAAATACCTAACATTTTTTTACCGAATGATCGTAGTTCATACGATAACGACATCAATTCTACATCATTTAAGTTTTATTTCATCAAAATCGGTTCAGTAGAACCGGCTATATCTGTGTCCATTGTCTATGACCATTGACCATTTTTTTGAAGACTGACAACTTTTTGAACGAGCCTCTTATGGCCAAAAAAACATTTTGAGCTTTTTAATAACACTGCGTTACAAAAACGTACTTTTTTTCTGTCCTATGAACCAAATAAACTTTTTCGGAAAGGGGAGAAAAAGTAAAAATACTCGTGTATCGGCGATTTTCATGTACACGTCAGAATTTTTTTTTATGTATAAAATATAGAGCTCGTAGTCCGCCTGTGTGAAAAACTTTGGATCAATTTTTAACCCTTTTTCCGTGATTCAATCGCGATGAATTTCTGCAGGCAGACTCGTGGAAATGTTTTTATTATGTAAAATTAAAAAAAAAAATTTTATCAATTCTCAGATTTTCTTGAATTTTTTTTTCTAAAAAAAAAAATTTTTTCTAAATTTTCGCATATGCCACCAACCTCAAAGAAATATACGAAGTCATGGAATTAATATTACCGCTGATAAACTACCAAGAGCATAATTGGAAAATATGCTGCGATCTAAAATTGGTCGGATTACTCATGGGTGTTAAGCGTGGATTTCCAACCCACCAGTGCTTTTTGTGTACATGGGAAGGTCGCAAAAGAGATCAGCATTACACTGAATTTAAGTGGAAGCCGCGAACAAGCTACAAAGTAGGCGTAGAAAGTATAGAAAATCGACCATTAGTGCAGCCATCTCAAATCATTTTGCCATCACTACACATTAAGCTCGGTGTCGTATCAAATTTTGTTAAAAAACTGGATCGTGAGGGCGAGGCGATTGATTGCAAGTTTGCGCAATATTTTTCCGAAACTGAGCGGCGCAAAGATTCATGCAGGATTTTTTTTACGAAGGCTTTTATTAACTTTATTTTTTTATTAAGGTGTTTTCAGTGGTCCGCAGATAAAAAAAATAGTTGCAAGTTATGAATTTTCATAAAAATTGAATGCTATCGAACAACGTGCATGGAAAGGCACAGTTGCCGTTATTGAGCAGTTTCTTGGCAACAAACGAGCTGATAATTATAAAAATATTGTTGCAGAAATGACTTCGGCATATGGCGAAATGGGCATATTAATGTCGCTAAAGATCCATTTCCTTCACAATCATTTAGATTGTTTCCCTGGTGATTTAGGAGCTTGTAGCGATGAACATGGCGAAAGGTTCCATCAGGACATTGCGGCTATTGAAAAGCGCTTTAAAGGACAAGACATTACGCATATGCTTGGCGAATACTGTTGGTCTATTTGTCGCGATACTGACACAAATGCTTACAAACGCAAAAATAAAAGGCCTAAGTTTCTTTAAAAGCATTACAATTTTTAATTTTAATATAATAAAATTAATAAAAAATTGGGGGTTTTATATCTCTATTGTAATGCGGAGTGAAATGCCTCTCATTTGATACCCACATCGGCATATCTCATGGAATTTTTTTTTTAATTTCGAACAGGTGGCAACCCTGTGAAACATTGTCAGTGGCAACACCTAGGTGAAAAGTCTAGAAATGTGATACACTATCTGTGTGCATAATTTCATTCAAATCCGTTAAGCTAATCCTGAGATCGATTGGCTATACAGATATGCATACAAGAATTGCTCGTTTAAAGTTATAAAATACAAAAAAAAAAAATTGTGACGTGTACATGAAAATCGCCGATACACGTGTATTTTTATTTTTTATCCCCTTTCCGAAAAAGTATACTTGGTTCATAGGTCAGAATGTGTGTAACGCGGTGTAATGGATGAAAAAATTCTGGAAACAAAAATTAAAAATCTTTTTTTCGTTTCCGTTTTAGAAGCCATTAAAGAAACACCCAAAAAATACAATACCATTTCAAATGAGACGAGCCTTAAGCAGTTCGTTCCATGTACCTTAATATAATATAAAGCTGAATAAATAGATTATGGATCCACAACGCTCACTTGCACTAGTTTAGACAAAAATAACAATTTAAGATTGAATGAAATTAAAATCTCATTTATCATCGCTTCAATTCATTTTAAAAGTTATTTTTATTCTAATTCAAAACGATATCGTTTGCAGGAAATAAATCGCAGCAATCGCCGCATCATCAAACAAACATTCGTCTCAGATGTACTTGAAATTCCTGAAAAAATTGAACATGGCACTGAAAATGATAAGGACTCAAGCCCAAGGAGTCCGAATATTATATTGCAGCTTCCCGTTCCGACAATAAATTCGCGTTCGACGATAGATAGCACTACGGAGGAGGAGGAGGAAGACGATTGGGAAACTTTGTATGATGATAGTGGAGAATGCTTAGATCCGAAAATTATGCAGGAACTCACTGCTTCGGTGGGAAAAGTGAAAATTGAATTGCCAAAAATGGATTATAGTGTAAGTAAAAAAGCAACGAATTTTCAATTTACTTAATTTGAAATTTGCATGTCTCTGTAATTATTCGCAGGCATATCTTACAAAACAGTCCATACTCAATGATGAAGAGTTCCCACACGTACTGGAAGTATCGAATTTCCCTGTTGAGTTTAAGAATCATGACCTTCTTATGGTTTTCTCACAATACAAAGAGTCTGGTTTCGATATCAAATGGGTGGATGATACTCATGCATTGGCTGTGTTCAGTAGCTCACGCATTGGTAAGCAATTCTGCAAAGTATTAATTACTTGTCTTTTTTTAACCTGCACACTTGTGCACAAGGACAAGAAGTTTGTTCATGTAACGGTTGTATGAAATAACATAAAGGCATCGAGATCGATATGGGCATTAAAATAGGCACCCCACACGTTTATACGGAAAGTGCAATTTTTAAAATTAATAATATCAGATATTCAATTGTGTGTGATTTTTATTTCATAGAAAAATATAACAAATATAAACAACAATTCAAGGTCCTTTAAAACTTAACTACAACCAATAGTTTTAATTATTTTTCTTTTTTTTGTATTTGATTTTTTTATGTTCTTATAAAAGTATAGTGCATTCCGCAACAAAAACTTTAACTCAAAGCTGCAAACTTTATACCAAATTTACAAAAATGTAAGAAATTAAAACAAATTATCGTCAAAATTTTAAACTTTTTAAATAAAATCACATGTTTCGCAGCGTTTTATATAAAGAAAATGTTGAACCTCTTAGCCAAAAAAATTTTCAGAAAACATCGCGCTGTTTGAGCGACTTATGTCTTACACTAAACTAAAATTGAATGGGCTATAAATTCGAATATTCAAAAATTTTCTTAAAAGTCTGAGTAAAAAGTTGCAATTTTGATGTTTTTGTTTTGGAAATTTGTTAATTTTTTTAATTTGTACAGAATTATAAAAAAAATTAAATACAATAAAAAGAAATTAAATAAACAAAACCTAAATTAAAAACAATAAATAAATAAAAAGTTGTAAATAAACAAAAACAAAAATATAAAAAAATTAAATACGAAAAATTAAATAAAAAAGTAATAAAAAAAATTAAATTAAAAAAAATTTAAATATAAAAAAGTTTAATAAAAATAATTAAATAAAAGAAATTAATAAACAAAAGTTAAGTACAAAATTAAATGATAGAATTAAATAAAATAAAAAATAAATAAATAGAATAAAAATAAATACAATAAAAAAAAAAACTAAAAAAAAAAAATAAAATAAAAAAAAAATAAAAAAATAAAAAAAAAATAAAAAAAAAATAAAAAAAAATAAAATAAATAAAAAAATTGCACAAAATAAAAGTACCTAATAAAAAAATTGACTAAAGAAAAAAAATAAATAAAAGTTAAAAAAATACATAAAAGAAAAAAGTTACATAAAAGTAAAAAAATTGAAAAAAATTGAGAACAAAATAAAAGAAAATTGAGAATAAAATATAAAAAAAATTCAGAACAAAATTTAAAAAAAATTGAGAACAAAATTAAAAAACAAAATTGAGTACACAATTAAAAAAAATTGAGAACAAAAAAAACAATTTTTTTTTAATTCAAAAAAAGTTAAAAAAAAAATTAAAATAGGAATTTAATAAAAAATTAAATAAAAGAAATTGAATAAAAGAAGAATTAAATAAAAAAGAACTACATAAAAATTAAGTTAAATAAAAAATTAAATAACAAAATAAAAAATAAAAATAAAAAAAGTTTAATAATAAATAAAAATAAATTAAATTAACAAAAAAGCTTGATATATGTAATAGAGGGGATGTCCCTACGTTTCTTAACTCGTCTAGAAGAGAGGTACTCGATATTACTCTTGCTAGCGAATCATGTACACAACTGGTGCAGGACTGGAGCGTTGATAAACAGCACTCTTTTTCCGACCACCAATATATAACATTCACTTTAAAAGCCGAAACGGCAAAACCCATGAAGTACCTTAACAAAAAACGTATGAATTGGATCAAATATAAAGAACATCTTGCCAATGGGCTTCCTGATATCAGGCAGTTTGAAATGGCAAACAAAAACGATATCGAAAACGCTGTCAACATGATAACGAAGACGTGTCAAAGCGCAGCACGACAATCTTGCCCCCTGACGAAAACAGGAGGTAAGCATAAACCTTTTTGGTGGACTCCAGAAATCTCAGAACTTCGCAATCGAACTCGGAAACTCTTTAACCAATCTAAAATAACAGACGAATGGGAAGAATATCGACAATGTCTCAAAGACTTTAAGAAAGCCGTCAGAAGTGCAAAACGCACATCCTGGCGATCATACACTCAAGAATTAGAGAACACCTCAGAAGTAAGCAGACTACGCAAGATTCTTGCTTCAAACCCAGTCTCTCCCAGTTTTATCATGACTCAAGATGGAACTTGGACTACTTCAACTGACCACACTCTTAGAATACTTCTAGAATCTCACTTTCCAGGCTGTGTTGCCAACTTACCTGCACTTCCCAGCACTTTTCAGAGTAATTATGGGAATAGATCAGATCTAATCAGCTCTAATAGCATCTCTACAGCAATACTAAGCTTTAAAAAATTTAAATCACCAGGTCCTAACAACATCATTCCAGCAGAACTTCAAGAAGGACTAGAAATT
The DNA here is from genome assembly GCA_037575425.1 of Anastrepha fraterculus. Classification (NCBI taxonomy): domain Eukaryota; kingdom Metazoa; phylum Arthropoda; class Insecta; order Diptera; family Tephritidae; genus Anastrepha; species Anastrepha fraterculus. Next base: position 51,980 of record JAYXIM010004080.1, on the reverse strand, counting down.
CTACTGCCTTGGTTAACCAGGATCTTTAACAAGTGTTTAAATCTGTCTTATCTTCCGACAATTTGGAAGAAATCGAAGGTAGTATTCATTCCGAAAACGGGGAAGCCTTCACACTGTAAACCAAACGACTTCAGGCCCATTAGCCTAACCTCTTTTTGCTTAAAAGCTTTTGAAAAAGTCTTAGATGAGCAAATCAAAACCCAACTTGATAATAAGTTGATCTCAGAGGCACAACATGCCTACACTAAAGGGAAATCGACTGAAACGGCACTTCATTCACTGGTGCAAACAGTGGAAACTTCCCTTCACAATAAGGAGTACTCTCTTGTCGCATTTATGGACATAGAAGGTGCTTTCAATAATATTGAACCCAACGCTATTTTGTCTGAAATTGCCAAATTGGGTATTAATTACTCCATCCGAAAGATGATCGAACAAATGCTCCAAAGTAGAATAATCACTGCAGAGCTTGGGTTAAGCCGCATGAGAATGTACGCCGTCAAAGGCACCCCTCAAGGCGGAGTACTTTCACCCCTTCTCTGGAATTTCGCTGTAAACAGTTTGCTCCGAAATCTCGAAAAAGCAGGCTGCAAGGTTGTAGCCTATGCAGATGATATTGCTCTCTGCGTGTCAGGCAAACACCTGAATACTCTTACTGAGCTCATGCAACGCTCAATCAATATTCTGTCAAAGTGGTGCACCGAATGCGGACTAAATGCGAATCCAGCAAAGACAGATCTTGTTCTCTTCAATAGGAAACAACAATCTCCTCCACTGCAAACAATAACCTTAAAAGGGGAATCATTACTCCTATCTGACTCAGCTAAATATCTAGGAGTTATTCTAGATAGGAAGTTGAGTTGGAAACTGAACATCGAAAACAGATGCAAAAAAGCCTTCATAGCTCTTTATACTTGTAAGAAAGCTATAGGCAAAACCTGGGGTTTTTCACCTCGGATCATTTATTGGATATATACCTCGATCATCAAACCGATACTCTTCTACGGTGTGGTTGTATGGTGGACAGCACTCGAAAAACGGTGTAGAGTAGCCACAATTGATCGAGTTCAAAGAACAGCCTGCCTCCTGATAACAGGATGCTTAAGTACAACACCTACTAAGGCTCTAAATACGTTGCTTCACTTGTTCCCTATCGATCTGGCTGGCAAAGCGATTGCAGCGAAAGCAGCGACACGCATGAATGCTATATCGAAATGGAATAAGTATCTTGGCCATTCGGCCATACTGAACAGGAACACTGTTATCTCTTCCGACATAGACTATCATGTAAGTCTTCCATCACCACCCTTGCTATTCTCCTGTTCACTCCCAACTAGGGAAGAATGGAAGACAAATCTAACCGAAATCAGTGGCCCTCTGACTATATATACAGATGGTTCAAAACAAGACGGCAAAGTGGGATTTGGAATCTTTTCCAATTCCCCTCACATCAATCTATCATTTAGATTACCCGACTACTGTAGCGTATTCCAAGCGGAAGTATGCGCTATCTGGTATGCTGCAAAAACTCTCTTAGAAAATAGAATATCACTAGAGGATATCCGCTTTTTCACCGACAGTCAAGCGGGCGTTCGAGAACTCAGCTCCTCTTATACCCACTCAGATGTGGTTCGATCCTGTCTCTTATCTCTTAACGAGATAAGTGTTCAGAATTCTGTCCAAGTAATCTGGATACCGGGTCACAGTGGATTCGAAGGTAACTGCAAAGCTGATGAGCTCGCAAGAGCTGGAGCTGCGCAATCAAATGTTAGTAACTTACCCACAATCCACATTCCGCTCTCAACATGTAAATTACTCATTGATCGAGAATTTCACAGCATTGCTGATCGGAGGTGGCGAGTGGAAACTACTTGTGTTACGACCAGACAAATCTGGCCATCCTACAATCTGAAACAGACAAAAACCCTTATAAGTCTTTCGAAACACGAACTAAGGCATATAATATCTCTTATCACCGGCCACTGCCTGTTGGGCACTCACGCACGTCGGCTTTTGGGGTTCCTCAAAACGACCTGTGCAGATACTGCGAGGACGAAGATGAGGAAGTATCGAGTAGACATTTGCTGTGCAGTTGTCCCGGTCTAGCCAGAAGTCGCCTCGCTCTTCTTGGCTCTCCAACAATTGACAATCTTTCAGTACTCTCGAACCTGAAAATCGAATCTCTCATCAAATTCTCGAAACGAATTAATATTTTTGACCAAAATCCACAATAAAAATCTCGGTTAGGTGGGGAAATCATGTAACATAATGAGCTCTAGGGCAACACAACGGACCCAACTTGCGGTCTATGTGGCACTCCGATGCGGGGTCACCCTTAAACCAACCAACCAACCAACAAAAAAATAAAAAAAAATATAAAGATAAAAAAATAAAATGAAAATATAAAAAAAAAAAATAAAAAAAATATAAAGAAAAAAATAAAAAATATAAAAAAAGAAAATTAAATTAAAGATAAAAAAAATTGATACGAAATAAAAAATGAATAAGAAAAGTTAAGAATCGAAGAATATATACAAAAAAGTTTAAAGTTGGTAATTCGCCGCACTTTTATTATTTCGAGCACAGGTGTATAATGAAAAATTGCTCAAATTATATAAAAAATTATGAACCCAAAAAAAATATTTTGAAGGAATGGGCAATTCCATGCTCACTTTTGTGCAATCTGTATCTCCGATAGCGACTCAATAAAACTCGCCTAAATTTACTACATGGATAAATATTATTGAGATCGAATAAAAACCACGTCCGCTTTCTCTATGAAAACTAAATTTCCGTTCGTCCATTGCATATGAGTCTGTTTGAGCCCACATAATTTAATTTTACTATAATAAAATGTTCGCGGGTATATAAAGTTCGGCCTGGATCAAATTTAACACTTTCTTATTTGTTTTGTATACATTTTTTTATTGTCCTTCGAAAAGCTGCTGAAGTTTTAACAATGGGCCATCCATTCGTCAAGCTGAAACCTTTAGCTGAGGCTACAGCTGAATCTCGCTTAAAGGCTAAGAAATGTGCAGCATCCCTGCAACCATATCGTCAGAGGCCGGAGACTTGCGCAGCACTGGCACGTCGTCTCGTAACCGGCGCTCTAGGCGTTCGACTGAAAACGGCAGCCGCAGAAAGAGAGAATGAAAAACGTGTTTTACGTGAAGCCAAAGGTAAATTTTTGTTTTATTAATTACAATTTAGTAAAGAGTCCAAATATATGGCTACCAATAATCATTTTATTTTTCTCCTCTTGCAGAACGTAAGATGTTAGCAGCTAAGCAACGTGATGAAATATGGGAAAGCTAAACGTCAATGAATGCGTCATAATTTGTGCACCATTTTCCTGCCTGCATTCTAAATATTTATGGGGAAGATACATAAATGAAGAAAATCGTTTTAAACATGATTAGCTATAGTTAATATAAATTTTAAAGAAGATACCAATAACAGATATAGAAATAAGGTACTAGTAGAGAATTATTAATTTAAAATTTTGTAAGGATACAAACACGAACATACAGTCAGTAGTTTGTCATAAACAAACAAGTGCAATATATTTGCTCAACAAATTATTTGATATACATATTATTTAAATGTGAGCAGTTCGTTTACATTCTTTTGTGTGTACACATACATACAAAAATGTGCAATAAATGCCAATGTACTGCAATCCAACAAACAAAATGAATATTTTTACAATATTTTAGCAAAAATTGTAAGTTATGAAAAGTGAAGAACTATACAAAATTCACATGGATGTAAGGTATTTTATTGTATGCATTGTATTTTTGAAAAGTTGTTTATTTATAAGAGAATATTTTGCGAATAAAAATTCTGAAAGGCAACAAATATGAAAGTTGCGTAATACGGCGTTTCCACCAAAAGTAAACACCGTGTTTGCAGGAGTTGTGTTTAGGAGAACTGTCAACTGTTTCCACCGAAATGTGTTTGCAAAGTGTATAGTCTTTGGTATGGTAAACAGACTTATGATACATTATTTTGCGGCGACAGCACAGCGCGATAGCCCAGCGGCTAGCAATGTGGGCTTCCGATCCGAAATCCTTGGTACGAATCACAAAAAAATTTTTTTTTTATACATTTATTTCATTTTGTTTTATGATATGTTTATGAGCAGATTTTTTTCATGGCAGAAATACACTCGGAGGTTTGCCATTGCCTGCCGAGGGGCGACCGCTATTAGAAAAATGTTTTTATTAATTTTGCTTTCACCGAGATTCGAACCAACGACCTCTCTGTGAATTCCGAATGGTGATCACGCACCAACCCACTCGGCTACGGCGGCCGTCAATCAAATAACATATTGACAAATTGCAATCATTGTTGCCATATTTCGATAAGAATGCAATAATAAATGAGGAAAATGAGCCACATTGCCACCACTTAATAATTATTTTAGACGCAAACCCAACAAAACACGCTTTGAATTAGACGCAAACCAACAAAACACGCTTTGAAAAGTGAGTTTAGGTATGGAGTTGTGTTTTAATTTTGTATGGGATTTGACAGGAGTTTTGTTTCGTGTTTGCGCTAAGAACACGATAGCGGCAGAGAACACGATAGCGGCTGCGGTGGAAACTTACTATAAGAATGTGGTTAGCACTTTCAGTAACCAGACGTTTTTCCATTGAATACATTTTGAAACGCTGTTATTTTCGTAGAATCGCCATTAGAACAGCTGAGTAATTTTGAGTAATTCAAAGCATAAGCCAGCAATAAGAAGTAATGGATCCTAGAAAATTAACGAGCAAAATATTTGCAGTCACTTGCGAAAATAGATGGAAGAAGGCAAAACTCAGACGTGTTCTGGAAATTATGCAATTTTAAATCCGCCCTAGCCGAATGGGCTGGTGCATTACTAAAAGTCGGTAGTACATGGGCTGGAAGTACCTGGCATCAATGGTAGTGGTCGCAGGCTATTTTAAACTTATGTCTTACGCGCAACTAAAATTGAATGGGCTATAAGCCAGAATGTTTTAAATTTTTCTAAAAACTCGGAGCAAAAAGTTGCAAGATTTGATGTTTTTGTTTTGGAAATTTGTTAGATTTTATTGAGCTTTGTACAAAATTATAAAAAATTAAATACAAAAAAAAATTAAATAAACAAAAACTAAATTAAAAACAATAAATGAATAAAAAATTGTAAATACGCAAAACAAAAAAAAAATTAAATAAGAAAAATTAAATAAAGAAATTAATTGATAAAATTTAATAAAAAAAATATATAAATAATATAAAAAATAGCAATAAATAAAAAAATTGAATGAAAGAAAAATAAAAATTAAATTGATTAAAAGAAAAATAAATAAAAAAATTTAATAAAAGAAAAATAAATAAACAAATTTACTAAAAGAAATAGAAATAAAAAAATTTTCTAGAAGAAAAGTAAATAAAAACATTAAATAAAATTATAAAAGTAAAAAAATTACATAAAAGAAAAAAGTTACATGAAAGTAAAAAAAGTTACATAAAAGTAAAAAATCAAAAAATTAAAAAAAGTTAAAAAAATTAAAAAAAATATAAAAAAACTAATAAAAATTTAAAAATAAAAAAATTGATTTAAAAGAAAAATAAATAAAAAAATTTAATAAAAGAAAAGTAAATAAAAAAATGAATTAAAAGTAAAAAAAGTTAAACAAAATTAAAAAAATTTTAAAAATTATATTATATAAAAGTAAAAAAAAAGGTATATAAAAGTAAAAAAATTACGTAAAAGAAAAAAAAGTTGCATAAAAGTAAAAAAAGTTGCATAAAAGTAAAAAAAGTTACATAAAAGTAAAGAAAAAAAAAACAAAAAATAAAAAAAAAATTAAAAAAATAAAAAAACTAAAAAAATAGAAAAAATTAAAAAAATAAAAAAAATTAAAAGAATTTAAAAAAATTAAAAAACAAAAATTAAAAAAAAAATTGAATAAAAAAAATAAAATAAAAAAATTAAAACAAATAATAAAAATAAATAAAATATAAAAAGAAAAAAAATTAAATTTAAATTAAAATAAAAAATAAGAAGAAACTAAATTGAATTAAATAAAAAAAATAAATAAAACAAAAATAAAAAAATTTAATAATAGTGGTCGCTCTTAGGCTCCTAGGCAGGCTATTGCAGACTTTCGACTGTATTTCTGCCATGAAAAAGCTCTTCATAAAAAATCATCTGCCGCTCGGAGACGGCATAAAACTGTAGGCCCCTTCATTTGTGGAAAAACATCAATATATTGAAAAATATATCGAGGACAGTGCTGTAACGGTACTTTTTGCGCTTGAATATACTTGCTGTGATCACATTCATCGTTTTAGTAGGAGCACTGATATTCTTGTGAGAAATAAACTTAACGATTCGATCTTCTAGCAAAATTTTGCGAATTGTTTCCTGTTTTATATTTTAACTGGTAAGTAAGTAAAAAATGAAGTATCTGGAGTAGTCCTACAGCACTATACTTTAGTTGAAACGATGCAATAATGTCGAAGAAGAAAAATTGCACCTCAGATCTTCGAAAAGCCAACATAGAGTTGCAAGACACCGGATCATCCTAGATGGGTATTTTAACACAATTAAACGTTTCAAAAACGATGGTTTTTAAATCTGCAGAACGCGTTCCCAGAAAAAAAGCGCGAAGGACTACTAGCCAGATTGATAGGATGATCGTTAGATTGTCAAAACAGTATCCTAGGAAGAGTGCTGCTGACATCCATCGAGAAATTTTTGTTCACGTGGAAAAGCCAAAAACGAAAAGAACAGTTGCGCTTCGATTGTCAGAAGCAGGGCTTCACGGTCGACTTACACGAAAGAAGCCATGGGCAACAGCATCGCAACCACAACACCGATTTCAGTTTGCTGGAGAGCACATATTCTGGACACAAAATCAGTGGACTTATATTTTATTCAGCGATTAAAGGAAAATAAGTAGTCCAGATGGTACGAAGTATATTCGCCGCTAAGTTCGTCTCATCAATCATAAAGCACAGGGGAGGTTTAATATTGGTATGAGGTTGCTCTTCGTGGAACGGTGTTATGTCAATTCATCGTATTTAAGGTATTTAAGGAAATATGGATGCGGTCAAATACGTTCAGATACTCCAAAATGTGATGCTATCTTATGCGGAAGACAATTTAACGGTGATTTGGAAATTTAAACAAGTCACTGCGCCGAACACGTCCCGTGTCAATCTGAGAAGATTTGGAAGTTAATGAAACAATTGTTGATACTTATAAAATTTCATATTTTCAATTTCAAAATTTAATTTTTTGCTCCTTTTAAGGTTTTGCAAACTTTTTCTTCTCTAAACTCTTCTTAACATTGAACACATTTTAAGTGGGCCATAAGGCATCAAGAGGTGTATTCGTAGTAAAAATAAGCAACAAAATACTACTGAAGAAACCATAACGGCATTTTTACAAAAAGAGTACCTTATCTTGTTACATAACCTCAAATATAGCAAAAAAGTCGTTCTCTTAACAAAAGGGAACTAAAACTCCGAGACTAAATAATATAAGCAAAATGCTAAATCAAGTTACGAAAATGGTAATCTGGTCATGCTGATGTCAATACGACATCACCCATTGTCAAATTTGCTGAGAGCTAAGTAACGGTACCACGAAAGGCGCCATCTATTTATTCTTTCCATCATGTATCGCATCGGTATGTCATCTATGTTGGTATTGCTACATCTATTTGAGTGCACCTTTATTTATTCAAAATCTAAGACCGTAAATACGTTCTTTCTATCGGCAGAATTTGGCAACCGATGTCACTTACTACTTGCAATGTTTGCCTAAACAGCTGTTTTCGACCAACAAAAAGATTTAGGCATTTGTTTAAGAATATAGAAAAATGTTAAGACGTTACGTATTTCATATAATTCGGTCACAGCAAATAAATGGCCATTTGCTTCGTGCATTACATCACGAATTTACACAAACGGAGCCACAAAAGGAAGAGAGCAAAGGCAATAAGAATCGAAAGGTTTCTCCTTTAGCCGAGGCAGGCGCTGCACAAAAAGTAAATATGGTTTTGCGCCAACTATTCTTTCAAAATGTAGCAAATTACTAATTCAAAATTTTAGTCTGAATTGCCGTTGCCAGGGGTCATGCGACATAAATACAAAGTATTCCACGATGAAGATGCCAACGAAATTTTTGATGTCGAAGAAGAACGTCAACGTTATCAGTTAGAGGAGGAACCAAAGCAAATGGCGAACGATGAATTCTTGGGGCTGGACTTGAATCGTAATTAAATATTGTTAAGAAATATTTGAGTATTGTAAATGAGTTATTTGCAGATGGCAAACATGGTGTATTCGATGTAGAGGATTTAGTTGATGTGTTGCGGAAAGAGAGCGCAGAAGATATTTTTGTATGCACTGTGCCGAAAGATTTGAAATACGTTGATTATATGGTGGTGTGCAATGGGCGCAGTTATAGACACATGTTGGCAATTGCGGAATTTGTAAGGCGTATCTATAAAGTCAAACGTCACAAGGGTGAGGTTATGCCGAAGATTGAAGGCGAAAAGAGTCGCCAGTGGATGGCTTTAGATTTAGGTAAACATAATATTTGTACCCATAGCGAAGTAATATGTTTTAATGAACTTCTTCACATATTCACTACTTTCAGGTAACATAGCCTTGCACGTGTTCTCGGCAGAAGCACGTGAACTATATGATTTAGAATCCTTATGGGCTATTGGAATTAAATATGATAAAGAAAGCAATAAGCCACAGGATCCACTTGTTGAGCTATTTGAAAATTCTATAAAACTAAGTGACACGCAACCAAAGAATACATGCGCTAATCACTGATCAAGCACGATCGTCCAGATGAGTTTGTATATTTTGTATTTATTACATAGGTCGTAGTAGTAAACACTAGTTAATGTTAAAATAATTCACCACTTTATAAAATTATTTGAAAACTTTTTATGAAAATCATATAAACTAGGGAAAACGAAGTGTTCTTCAATTTTGTCGCCATATTTTGGAATGAGATAGTTGACATTCTTCTCGTGTATAAGTGCGGAATTCCAGCCAATATTTTTCGCTGCCAAATAATCTGTAGTTGGGCCATCACCGATGTGTAAACATTCTTCTGGCTTCAAATCAGTCAAATCCGACAATCGCATGGCTAAGTTAAATATTTCAGGATTTGGCTTTTCACAATTACTATCATAAGAATTGATTGTAAAATCAAAATAATGCTTGATTTTTAGATTACGCAATAGAATGTCTAAGCGCGGATCAAAGTTGGAAACGACACCCAGAGAAATTGGCGATTTATGACTGCTGTGATTATCATTAAATTCATTGTCGTGATGGTTTGTAGCGAGTTGTTGTTGCAAGCGTAAATAATTGAGTAAATCGATGCTGCCGTTACAATGCTGCCAACAAAGGCTTGTCTTATAAAGCTCCAACAAATGATTGGACAAGTTTCCTAATTTATCCTCGGGTATTAATGAGCCACTGTCAGCGAATGTGCCTGGGAAAATAAATTTATAGATGGGATTTTAGCGAAAGAGGAACAAAACATTTTCTGAAATATTTTCTCTACTCTTTTGATAATTTATGCACGCCTACATACCGCTTATAAGTTGATGCCACCACTGTTGCCAGCCAATACGCGAATTGCGTCCAAAGTTGGGATATTTTCTATTCATCATATACCTGAACAAAAGCAAAAAAGAAAGTTTGTGTGTACAGCTTAACTAACATTCAACTTCATTCATAACTTACCAATTAGCCTTGAAATTTTTTGCGAGTTCATCATTATCACAAAGCACACCAAAAAGTGCACCAATTTCGCCATATTGTTTGCCAGGACTAGTACGGAATTGCAGCAAAGTATTGGTGACGTCAAATGTGATTAGACGCAAGCGGCCCAAGGCAGTTGTCATGCTGGTTAGACGGATGCGGAGTTTTTGGTGTGAGTACTTAAGCTCTCTTTATTATGCTATTGGTATCACGTACACTAGCGATTTATTGTTGCATATACTCGTACATATGTATGTACATAAATGGCTATTCCTTTCGATGCTGTTTAATCAACACTCTGCGTACAACTGCTGATGCGATTGGTGTTCGTTAGCTTTGTAGCAAATCAAATCACCATTTCGTTTATAAATTTGGATGTCTTATCAATAGAAATAAATGGGGATTTGCTTTGTTGCTCTGCTTGGCCCGTGGTCTGTCGGTTATCGGCCTATCTATGTATGCTATATGTACGCACACGGCTACATAAGAAAATAAATAAGTGTGATGTTTATGGTTGCAGTAAATTTCAGGAAAGCGTATTTTCATGACATTTTAGTTATTTTGGTTTCATTTAGAAGCGAGAGATGCACCTGTTGTTGTAGCAGCATAAACATTCCCCATACTTGCATACGGGGACTGCTGCTGGAATGACAGTCCTTGGCCGGATATAAATCCGGGTCGTTTCGGTAACGTAGAACCGACTGTCGTGGAAACGTTGTGTGAGAGATGCACCTGGATATGTATGGTTGTGTGTATGTATAATATACGTATATATGAGTCTTGAAACAACAGGTATATCCACTGTTTTTGTGGAACACATCGCGTACCCAAAATGCAATTGTCATATCAGTGCACTCACATTATAAATATATACAAATAAATCTAACTATAATTCTTATCTATGTTGCTTGGCACAAATATGCAGTTGTATGTGGTGTAGAGCCTTTCATTTCCTTGACATTTTTCTTCCAAACACTTGTTTTTAGAGGCATTTTCTTAGGTACAGAATAAGCTGTTGTAAATGACTAAATATTCAGACAAATGCGCGTATATTGAAAAGGTTTAATTTGTTTTTTTTATAACGAATTTCAAACTGTATATTTATGTGCGTCAATTACTTCCTTGGTGCTAGATGATGATAACAGGTTTACTAGACAGGGCTAGTTTACTGGGGCGGCAGCCCTTGGTCCGGAAAAACCCGAGTCATTCCGGTAACGTAGAACCGGCTGCCATGGGAATGACTTCTTTGCTGCGCTTGCAGTCCAGTTTGAAAGCGAATAGTAAGCAAACTACAGCAGCAGGCAAAGAGTTACTAAATAATAAAAGTGTATGCCAATGAAACCTCATTCCGGTAAATATTAGCAAAAATGTAAATACAATATGCAATATGCATTTTCCTGATTATTTCTACTTTGCTTGCCTTGATTATCGCATTAACTGCAATAAATGCAGTACATTTCTCCGCACATACATACTTACATACCCAGTAAAATGAATGTTAGAATGAAAGGCATTAAAGGCTCTTTCAAAGAGAATTTCCCAGCAGTGTTGTTATCTCCTCTGATAATGCAACGGCACAACTTCTCTTTTAAAAACTTGTACTGTTTGCATATTACTTGTTTGTGCTTTTACGAGTTGTTCTGGGTTGATCAGAGAACGTCTAGAGAGTGAAGAAAGTGCAGAGATATAAAACTGTAAGCTCTCTGGCTATACGTTCTTTGGTTTCAAGAATTATCGATCACGTTTGCGTTCTCTACCTCGTGCTTTGGCTTAATTTTTGAACCGGCGAGCTGTGAGTGTGTAGATCGGTGTGCGGCCTAAAAGTATACTACAATGCTGGCATTATTTTAGTGAAAAGCAAAAACCCAGCTGATCTGGTATTCACCCTACACCTGTGTATGCGCGCCTTATTAGTGCAAGATTCATTTCTGTAATATTCAAATTTCATTTTAAAGCTACCTGGCAATAAAAAAATGATTTTGAAATTTTTTAAAAATTATTGGCTATATATTATTATTAATTTTTATATGAGTTTCCAATTTTTATTGAGAAAAAATTTCTAACTAAAGAGGAATAAATAATTATAACCAATAATAGAAAATTAATTTTTTGCTATGTTGTTGTTGTTGTAACAGCTTACTAAATTTGGCTATGTTACTTATTGGTTGCGAAACTATTAATTCCGTGAATTAATTTCTAAAGTAATTCTGCGTAATTCTGTATTGATTTTTTGTTAAAAAAAAAAACGGATAGCTGATAAAAAATCCTATGAGGGTTGCGTTTTATATTTCGCGTCCAATAATGAAAACACAGTTAAAATAATATTCATTATGGCTATATTGTTTGTCAAAATATTCTTCTTGGAAGTCAATACATTTCTGCTTTCGCTTTAACCAAAGCACTTTTGCCATTAAAAAGTGGGTACCTGCAAATCGCGCTGTTTCAAGCTTCTTCAGGCGTTGAAAAACGTTGATATTGAAATTTGAAAAGGTCGAGCCAAGGAGCACCAGGAGATTTGGTGGCTCCTAAAACACTCAGGCTAAAAAGCCCATTGCACTTAAAGCTCTGGAAAAGGGGTGGATAGTCAAGGAGGGAAGGAGAAAAGTATCAGAGAAAGAGACTGGAAAGAATAGAGACAGAGATAGAAATAGTTAGTCCTGTGAGAATTTTCCAGATTCTTTGGCAAATCTGTAAATATCTTCCAGTTTTAGAGTACGAATATTACTCATTCTCATGACATCGGAACCCAAAACTCGTAGCCTTGCTCTAGCAAAGTCAGGACACTCACAGATAAAGTGCTCAGTGCTATCCGCCTCCTCCAAGAGTGACAGATACACTGGGTCCTGAATGATTCCAATGGTGGTCATATGCTGACCCCATGGGTTGCGTCCTGTAATGATACCGACAATCAACCATCATTTAGTAAAAAGTTTGACAGTTTTCTGTTCGGACTTGTCACAAAACACTTTGCAGTTCTGCAGTGTTCTAGACCGGACCATCGCTCTTTATGCAGATTGCCTACACAATCGCTGATCGAATTCATGATTCCTGCAGAACTGATTTCGATTATTGTCTCTGGCCCCTGTGGGGGCACCGCTGATCCACGGTTGGGCAATTCGTCGGCGATTTCGTTTCCTTGAACATCGGAGTGTCCCGGAACCCATATAAGTACAAGCCTGTTTTGTCTTGCGACAGAATTGAGCTTCTTCTTACATTCTTGAACAATCTTCGAGGTTTGCTTCGCGTTCTCCAGGGCCTTCAGTGCAGCCTGACGTTCACTGAAAAGCCCAATCTGTTTCCCGCTCCATCTCCACTCGATTATCCATTCGGTTTCTTTCAGGATGGCGAAAACTTCTGTTTGGAAAACAGTTGCCATTTCCCCCATAGCCTAGTGATACTTATTACTATCGTTTAAGTACCATCCGGATCCAGACCCTATTACATTCTTGGACCCATCGATAAAGAAAATATCCGTCAAACCTCCCTGCATGCATTCTGGATTGCTCCATTGTTCAAAAGAGGTTGTACTCATGGCACCCGTGATGCATAAACATACACTTCTTTGTAGCCTGTATAGTTCCCTCGCCACCAGACCACAGAAGCGTAAGTGTTGATTGGTCTGATAAGTGCTGTGTATATCCATAGGACCATAGCAGGTTTCAGACCCCAGGTTTTACCAAAGGCTCTGCGGCATTGCTGAAAAATCCTTAATGCGCGATTCACCTTCAGTGAAGACGGTTGTTTTGTTCGGATTAACGGAAAGACCTTGCCTTATGCACCAGTCATCGATTTTGTCAAGAATCCTCTGCACTTTCGTGCAAAGCCTCCTTAAGGATTTATCCGATGTTAGCGCACAGCCATCGTCCGCATATGCTTGGACATGAAAACCGAGTTCCTGCATCTCCGCTAGTAGAGAGTCTACGACCAAGCACCCCAGCAGCGGAGAAAGAACATCCCCTTGGGGACATCCCTGCCTGGCCCTGACTGCGATTTGTTCGTCACCGCTCCCACCAGCGGTTAACAGCCTCTCAGAGAGCATGGAATATATCCATTTTACAATGGTTTGTTGAAAAACGTTTACCTCGCATCTAATTTTTGATGTTCGGGAACAAAAAGAAATCTTTAGGTGCCAAATGAGGGCTGTAAGGCGGATGCCCCATTAATTCGATCTTTTGAGTGCTCAAAAACTCTCTTATGTGAGCTGATACGTGAGAATTCACGTTGTTTTGGTTAAGGAAGATTCGTCTTCTTTGATTTTCCTTAGTTTTTTCGCACAGCTGCTGACAAACAAATGGTTGTGTACCACTTTGAATTGACTGTTTTAAGTTTCTCTGGTGGTACAGTGGCGACATGACCAGATTTTACGAAAACAGGCGACCATTTGCTTTAAGTTGTTTCCTCTGCGAACAACTTTTATTGAATTCGGCTGATCTTGGAACCCCCACACTAACGATTGCTGGTTTGTTTCGATCTCATAAGCGTAGATCCAAGATGTGTCTCCTGTTACGAAGTCATGGACGTGCTTTGAATCGGGCTGAACCGCGGCTAAATTTCTTCAACATTTTATTACACCAATCGACACGAGTCCTTTTTTGGACAATTGCCAAATTATTCGGTATCCAACGTTCAATTTATGCAATATGGTTCCACTAATGCTCAAGGATGTCTCTATCCTGCGATATGAACGATATGACGATTTTGCGTTATCATTTGCTTGTCGATTATTTCTGGCACAATAACCGTTTTCGGACGGCCTTCATGGAATTCATCCTGCAAAGATCGGCGGCCAAGTTGGAACTCGTTGTACCAGGATTGTTTTTTTTTTTTTGTTGATAATGAGGGGGTTGAAAATGCCGAATGCATCATCAAAGCTGCTGCCACTGTCGCCCACTCTGGAACCGCTTTCGCATTACTTCAGAGTGACGCTCCATCTTCCTCATTACAAAGTTGTGTCTATGCATATGTGCCTGCGTCCTGGTCCCGATTTTTTATCCGGCTAATTCTTTCCGCATCTTGTCGATTACATTACATTTTCAGTGGTTATGTGACCGACTGCATTCTCCAGTGTACGACGTTCTTGTTCCCAACGCATGCATTGGAAGAATATGTGCTAAGCGGCATCTTCGGCGGCATCCCCGTATATGCATGAGGGGTGCTCGTCGATCCCTACTTTTAAGAGGTATTTCTGGAAATACCCGTGCCTCGAAAGCATTTGGGTTGCGTAGAAATTTACTTCACCGACGTTCCTGCTGTTCCATGTGGCGACGATTTCTATTAGCGTAGCTGTCCATATGCCGCATGTTTCATTAAAACAGCGGTCTTGCCATAGCCTTAGCGTCTCATCCCTTATTTCGCGCACTGCAGGCTTGCTAACTCTTTCTTCGATACCCCCATGCTTTAAAGCCCACATGCCCCCCACGTACAAGGGTTTCATAGTGGAGTGTTTTAACGTCAACAGTCGAAGTAAGTTGATCAGTGCATTCCTGTCAAAAAATGTAATCATCGCATGAAAATTTTTTAATTCCATCTTAAGGGCGAGATGAATAAATGGAGAATTTAAAAAGCTGCATTTCTTATGATGTGGTAATTTTGAAAGGAATCATGTTTTTCAAATAGTATTTCCCAAGGAGTTACAACATTGAGTATAATTGGCGCTTCTTTATAAGAAAGTTGAGATTGACGAAACTTGCTTCCACTGAACCAGAGAAGGCGAGGAGGAGGCTTAAAAAAGCACAGTACCAGCTTTCCGAGTATTGCAGTTAGTAGGCAGAGACCACCTTCTATGGGTTTCCGCGATGACACTCAAGTCAATCGCAGTGTACAGTTCGTTTAGAGCAATGCTTATTTATATCCTCTACCACTCGCTGAAGGTCCAGCCAGAGCCTTTCCTTGCACACTCTCCGCTCTTTCATTTCCCTCCATTCCAGAGTGGCAGGCGACCTAAGAAAGTGTGGGGTTGTGTTGCTGGATATGTTAGAGCGAACTTATACATTCTTTAACACATCATGAATTGATGCGCGCTGAGGCCAGCGCCTTGATCGCTGCTTGACTATCTGCAAAAATGGTATGATTTGCCGGCGTTAAGTCTATTAGTCCTATCATTTTTGCTGCCTTGTCTATGGCGGGGATCTCAGTTCGGAAGACGTTACACCGGTGTGGGAGTCTAAAGGAGCAATTTAAGGATAATTGTTCCGAGTACACTCCCGATCCAGTGCCATTGTCCATCTTTGAGCCCTCAGTATAAATATGGTGACCGCTATCATCTGATATGACCCTGGCCTGCCAATCTTTTCTGTCGTGTATTCTTGTTCTATAGTCTTTGTTCAGATTTTTAGATTTTAGGGAACCAGGTAGTCTGTTTTCAATGCAAGTGTTCCACAGAAAGTACAGCTGATGCATGAACGTGCGTGCTTTTCTTCAGCATGCCTGCTGCTTTAATCCTGGAAGCTGATTTGGTCGCTATCCCTTTAACATATATGCATATCATTGGGTATAATATGTAGGATTACTTCGAGCGTCGCCTAAGGCGTTTCCTACACAAGCCAAGTTCTAATCCTTGGACTTTTATGAGATTCTTTAGGTAGGATTGTTTCTGCACCGTCTTTCACCACACGAAAGCTCCGTAAGTCAAAATGGGTCTGATGGTCGCATTGTTCGCTCAGTGTTTTCTACACCATTTCAGACCCCATTTTTTCCAAATGTCCTCTTACAGATAAATAGGGCAACACAAGCTTTCTTCATCCTCTCCTCGCTGTTGCTTTTCGAAGAAAGCTTTGAGTCCAGAATTATGCAAAGATACTTGACTTCGCTGGATAGAGTTAGTGTTACTCCATCTGCTCTTCTTTGCTTTTCATTGAGGTCAAAAAGTTACCAAAGCAGCCCGAGACATTTGCGACGTGTATGGAGAAGCTGTCATAGGTGAGTCAATAGCACGGAAATGGTCAAGCCGGATCTTCATCCAAAAAAGTTCATGATATGTGTTTGGTTGGACTGGGAGGGTATGGTGCTCTGGGAAATGCTCGAAAAGAGTACCACGACCAACAAGGAGCTCTACATTGCCCAGATACACCACATGAATGCGGCTATTTGACTGAAAAGACCTGATTGACATGGTCAAACCATAATTCTTCACGGCAGCACGACAACGCCAGGCCCCTATGTTGCACAACTCGTCAAAGCCTCACTCCAAGAGCTCGAATGGGAGGTCTTTCAACATCCGCCGAATGCTCTGGGCATTGCACTAACCGATTATAATATTTTCTACTCGCGAGTCGATGTTGGGTCCTCGGATCGTGCGTACATCTAATACACTAGAAGCGTGTCTTCCATCTATCACAACATGATCGATCTGGTTTCGCGTTTTTCGATCAGGAGACAGCCAGGTAGCTTGGTGTATCTTTTTATGCTGGAATCTGGTGCTACAGACTACCATGTTTCGGGCCCCGGCGGAGTCGATCAGCCTCTGTCCGTTACCGGATGTTTCGTTGTGCAGGCTGAATTTTCCGACTGTGGGACCAAAAATTCCCTCCTTGCCCACCCTGGCGTTGAAGTCGCCAAGCACGATTTTTATGTAGTGGCGGGTGCAGCGCTCATAGGAACGTTCCAAGCGCTCATAGAAGGAATCTTTGGTCGCATCGTCCTTCTCTTCCGTCGGGGCGTGGGCGCAAATTAGCGATATGTTAAAAAAACGGGCTTTTTGATGCGGATTGTTGCGAGACGCTCGTCCACCGGAGTGAACGACAGTACTTGGCGACGAAGTCTCTCTCCCACAACAAATCCGACACCGAATTTGCGCTCCTTTACATGGCAGCTGTAGTAGACGTCGCAAGGTCCTATGGTTTTCTTACCTTGCGCCGTCCATCGCATCTCTTGGATGGCAGTGATGTCAGCCTTTACTCTCACGAGGACATCAATCAGCTGGGCAGAGGCACCTTCCCCATTAAGGTACCGGACATTCCAGGTGCATGCCCTCAAATCATATTCCTTATTTCGTTTGCAGGGGTCGTCATCAGTAAAGACAGTTCTCATTCGAGGCTTTGCAGTTCTTTTCATTGGGGGAATTTTTAAGTGGAACGGAATGCTTCGCCTTCTCACGCTAGCTCACTCCCGAACGGGTGTTTGGAAGCTACCCAGAGGATACTTGGGCTAATCCCGGACGTTGTGAGCTGCTTGAACCATATGCAGAAGAATCGTCCTGGCCACTCCCAAGTGAATGGCGATCAGTAACTTTTCCCACTTGCGTGGACTTCTACACATGGAACCATCCTCCTCCTTCGTTAACCAGCGTCACCTTCGATAATAAAGAGGTCCTTAAAAGCTGGCTCAACAACTTCTTTGACAACATACCAGGTGATTTTTGGCGGAACGGCATCAACAAATTGGTTGAGGGGTGCGAACAGGTTGTAAACAGCAACGGCGCACATATCATTGATTAACTTATTGATATAATTATTGTATTTCCTTTAAATAAAAGTCTTCGGTAAAAACGCTACGAACTTAATATTCCTCAACCCAATAATTTTCTGAGAAAATTGTAAATATTTACTTTTCATTCTATGAATCTAAGCAAAATTATTTTCTAATTTGTAAGAGCATTTATAGAAATTTAGGAAAATGCTTTACTAACTTTAAATTTGATATTTCTTTACTTAATTTTTGTAAATTTGATATTTCAGATTTTCACGTGCATTTTTAACGCATTCAATAAATCTTCATACAATTTGTACCCACTAACTCATAACTTACGTATACTGCAAACAGATATTGTACAATACATACGTACATATGTATGTGGATAGGTATGCAAGTAAGAAATAAATATTTCGGCATTTCTTATGGCTCAATCCATATATGAATACGTGCCAGTTTTATTAATGATCGTGGGAAGGGAATGCGCGATGACGATTCGCAGAAGTGAAGCTCTCAAGCACGCTGGCTAAGTGCAGAAACACCTATGCACGCAGTAAGTATATATATTAAAGTGGTCCGAAAATACTTCAGAAATATTTTCAATAGCAGAAATGTTGTAAATACGTACGAGTATATGAATGTATGTATGTATGGACGGATAGTACAGTGAGTAGATAGATTAGGCAGTTACTAGTGGCTAACATCATTTTCTGCGCCCCCATTTTTGTTATTCAATAAGTTGAGGAACAAATTGTAGTGGGTACTACAGTAAATAGTTTCAGTCCCTTTTTCGCATTATCAGTAGCTTTAATAGCATCGCTTATAAACTGACTAGGATTGCCTAATAGAGAACTGAAAAGCCTCCCCTAACGCAGCGTACAATCGTTCTATTAAAGCCTATATACACTTAAACTTGTCGTATGTCTTCGGATCAGAAATAATTTTGATGTCTTAAGGAGTAATAAAGAAGCTCTGCGATTGTTTAGGTTTCTAAAATTAGCTTTCTTTTAGACGCTTAATTTTTTTTAAATTGGCCCTTTTTTTATTGATTGGCTTGAGACTTTCCAAATAGCTGCACAATTACACTTTCTTTTGTGAATGGCTTCAAACTTTCTTTTTGATAAATAATTGTCTACTATTTTTTCGGCTAAAAATGGAACTTTCAAAAGTGTAACATTTTTATAAAATTTTATTAAAAAACCACACATTCATATCGATTTCTAAAGGGAAAAGTATGAACATTCCATAAAAATCATTCAATAAACCTAAACTTAAATAGATGCGAACTACTTGACTTTTTCTAGAATATACTTATGCGCCTATTACTAGGATTACTAGGGGCTTAGAGATTGTGAAAAAATAAAATATACTCGTATAATGTTTTTGTAACAATTTGCCCCAAAAACCTCACGCAGGGCACACAATTTGTAAACTGTTGGGAAAAAATTGTATACTCCACTTCCGAGTTTCACATCTAATTCTATTTCAAGTTTTATTCAAGAATTTACAATAATTAACTTAAAAACACATTGAAATTTGCAATTTGAAAAAGGCGAGCCAAGAAACAACACCTAAAACTGGTTCTTCTTGATTGGCGCGATAACCGCTTACGCGATTTTGGTCGAGAGGTCGTCATCAGAATAAGCAGTTCTCATTCGAGGATTTGTTGTCGTTTTCATTGGGGAAGGATTTTTATGTGACAGGCTCCCAAACCCGGAGCACAACCAGAAATCCTCGGATGCTTCTCCTTCTCACATTAGGCAAACGAATGTTCGGGAGCTACACGGAGGATACTTGGGCTAATCGCGGAAGTTGTGAGCTGCTTGGACCGTATGCAGAAGAGTCGTCTTGGCCACTTCCAAGTGAATGTCACTTTTCCCACTTGCGAGGACTTCTACACACAGAACAACCCTCTTGAAACACTCAGGCTAAAAGGCTCTCGGATGCTTCGCCTTCTCACGTTCGGTCGCTTTCAAACGGATGTTCGGGAGCTACACGGAGGATACTTGGGCTAATCCCGGGAGTTGTGAGCTGCTTGGACCGTATGCAGAAGAGTCGTCCTGGCCACTTCCAAGTGAATGGCAATCAGGGACTCTCCCCATTTGCGTGGACTTCTACGCACAGAACAATCCTCCTAAAACACTCAGGCTAAAAGGCCCATTATATTCGAAGTTCTGGAAAGTAAAAGGGTTGATAGGATCAAGGAGGAAAGGCGAGAAGTGACAGCGCGAAAGAGATAGGATAGAATAGAGACAGATACAGAGTTGTCTAGTCCTGTGAGAATTTTCCAGACTCTTTGGCTAAGTTGAAGACATCCTCCAGTTTCAATGAACGAATTTTACTTACTCTCATGAAATCGGATCTCAAAATTCTAGCAAAGGCAGAACACTCGCTGCTCAGTAAATATTCAGCGCTATCCGCTTCCTCTAAGCAAGACAGGCAAATTGGGTTCTCAATGATTTCAATCGTGGTTATATGCTGACTCCATGGGTTGTGTTCTGCAATAATTCCGACCATCAGCCGAACGTCTTCCCTTCCCAGTTTTAGTAGAAAGTTTGTCAGTTTTCTGTTCGGACTTGTCGCAAAACACTTTGCAGTTGTGCTGCGTTCTAAGTCGGACCATCGCTCTTTATGTAAATTGCCTACATAATCGCTGCTGTAATACATGTTTCCTGTAGAACTGATTCCGATTATTGGCTCTGGTCCCTGTTGGGGAACCGCTAATCCGCTGTTGGCCAATTTAACGGCAATTTCATTCACTTGAACCCCGCAGTGTCCTGGAACCCATGTACTCGTAAGTACGAGCTTATTGCGTCTTCCAACGGAATTAATTAGAAGTTCTGATGAAATTTTGTACAAAGTTTGAAACTTGGCGTTTTATTGTTTTTGTTGTAGTATGAACTATATTTTTATAAAAAAAAAATAGTGGTATATTTATTGTTTTGCAACGGGATAAACCCCTGCAAGTATAAACACTTTGAAAAGAACACCCAGCATTTCTGCCACCCTCAATAAATCACACTAAAATTAGACCTTTTCTATTTGGCTGGAAAATCACAACCAGCGATTGTTCGTGAGCTCGAGCTCCTTAAAGTAAATCATGTTTTTGTTTGTCGCACCATTACTCGTTACGTGGATACTGGTAGCACCGCGAAACGTCATGGAGGTCGTCATCAAAAGACTGCAACGTCACGGGAAATGGTTCGAAAAGTGATGAAGCGACTTGAGCGAAATCTCCGACGAAGTGCCAATGAAATGGCGAAAGAACTGAAAACATCTAACCGTAGCATCCACCGCATACTGAGAAATGATCTCAAAATCAAGCCTTACAACATCCAAAAGGCGTCAGACTTGAGAGAGCGAAGGAATTGCATCGCTTGGCCGAAAGCGGTCAACTTCCGAAAATTGTGTTTTCTGACGAGAAAATTTTTCAAACTGAGCAATTCGTAAACTCCCAAAATGATAGGGATTATATGACCGACCATTCATACGAGAATTTGAGCCATCGATTGACCACCAGGAGGCAGCACCCGCCACAGGTAATAGTATCCGTTTTAACTGCAGATGGGCGCTCTCCCATCGTTTACATCGAGCCTGGCTTCAAGGTAAATTCGAAATATTATCGAGGAAGTATTCTGGAGGTTGCTTTAAAGCCGTGGGCAGACAAACATTTCGGTGGCAGAACTTGAACGTTTCAACAGGACTCCGGCACCATCTCACAAAGCTCGAGCGAACCAAGAATGGCTAAAAAACAACGTTCCGAGCTTCATAACGTCCACACAATGGCTCTTAAATTCATCAGACGCGAGTCCGATTGATTGTTCTCTTTGGGCCATTTTGAAAGCAAGCTCCGCACTAAATTCGGGCAGCTTGCGATTCCTTTCTGGACCGTCTCAAGGTCATAGTCAAGGCAAGAGTTGGTCGTATCGAGCAAAAGTGAATTGATTTCTAATTTTGTATTATTTTCAGAGATTTTTTTACTTTGGATTGATTAAAAGTAATTTTCCAAACTAAATTTATGACCCTTTTAATTGGTTACACTTTGAGTGCCGGACCCTGCACATATCTCTTCATATCATTCTTCAATAGTGCCATAAAGAAAAACAATGTTTTTTTAATAAATGCGCTCTAGAAAGGCTTGTTGTTGTTGTAGCAGCATAAATATTCCCCATACATATATAGGGAATGCTGCTGAAGTGACAGTCCTTGGCCGGATATATTATACATAAATCCGGGATAAATCCAACTGTCGTGGTAACGCTTTAGAAAGGCTCTTCATTTATGCTGTGCAAAAAATAGTTTTCAATTACTCTACGCGCATCCACGAAATATATTCTCAATTATGTGGAAATTTTACTTTGCAGCAAGGGGTTAATGAGCCAACGGAGCGAGCTTGTGCGTGATAATCATTCAGTTAATACCGGGTGAGATGCATCTAATGAGAGAAAACTTGTTTCTAATACCGTTCGTCACTCTGTAGTTAATGGCAAACCTCTGAGTACTTTTCTGACGTCAACCAGCTTCGCATATAAACCCATTTGCCGTTCGCAGGTGGCATGGAACTGTCGCATGCTTTATTTATGGGACAAATTCGGAATGCACGTCACAAAATGCAGGAAAGGCACGGCCAAATACCTAAACAAAGGATGTACCTGTATGTTTTGTCTAGGTCAACTTGGCATAGAACTTAAAAGTACTACTGCTCTATATTAATCATTCGGTATGCCACTAACTTGGATTCAGTTTTAATGTTATATATTATTTCATTTAACTTTAATAATAAATAAAAAAATAATTCGAATTTATTTTGAATTTGTAAAAAAATTGAACTAGTTTTAAAAATATCTCATTAATTAAGCTGTGTTCCCACTAGTGCTTGAGCCACCCTAATGCGCATAACTTCGAATGTAGGAACGTAAAGTCATTGACAATATTGTTGAAGAACAAAAAACAAAAAAAAAAAAGAGCCAACAGCAACATTGTATACCGAAAAGTTTCACGAGCATGCGAAAAATGCTTTCTGGAAACCTCAACCAAAGCCAAGTGCATTCCACAAGCACATAAAGGCCGAATAACGACGAAGTGGAAATAGCAGAAGGCGACAACAAAAGCAACTGTGATTTACTTTACAAAACCGCTACATCACACCTACATAAATATGTGCACTCACTTATGTTTGTATGTATGAATTTACTTACATACTTACACGTGTATTTACAGACATTCCTGACTTACCGAAAGTTAAGAAAATCTAAACAACCAAACGCAAGCCGATTCCGATTCCAAGAGTATGGCGCGGTACAAAGGAAATTGGGAGGTGTTTTTGTTTGCTAGAAAGTATTGCGTTAGTGCAATTGTGCCACAAATTAAAACTACATTCCTACCTATCTGGGTGATTTTTTTAGAGCTATAGGAAAGTTTTTCAAAAAAACACACGTAAAATTCAGAAAAATGCATAATATTTATATTTAAATCGATAGTACAGTCCATATAATTGAATGTTTGAAGATTATTTCATGCAAATGTTGACCGCGACTGCGCTTCAAATGGTCCATCCGATTTTGGCATACTCTTTCCAATGTTTCGGCTGTATCTCACATATAAATGCTTTAATGTTGCCTTTCAATGCGTTAATTGAAGCAGGCTTGTCTGAATCGACATGAGCTTTAACATAGCTCCACAAAAAATAATCTAAAGGCGTTATATCGCACGATCTGGGTGGCCAATTGACAGGTCCCGAACGTGAAATAAAATGTTCACTCGCCTCCCAACAAGTCCATTGTTACGCGTGCTGTGTGGCATGTGGCACCGTCTTGCTGAAACCACATATCATGCAAGTCAAGCTCTTGCATTTTGGGCAAAAACAAGTTGGATATCACTTCACGGTAGCACTCGCTATTCACAGTTACGTTACGATTCGCGGCATCTTTGAAGAACTTCGGTCCAATGATAGCTCCAGCCCATAAACCGCACCAAACTGTGACCTTTTCTGGATACATTGGTAGCTCTTGCAATTCTTCTGTCTGATCTTCTCTCCAAAATCGACAATTCTGCTTATTTACGTACTCATTGATCCAAAAATGAGCTGCGTCGTTGAACAGAATTTTTCGATAAGAACGTGGATCTTAAACTTTCTAAACAGAACACGCATTTTTATAATAAAATTCAATGATTTGCAAGCGTTGTTCGTTTGTAAGACGATTCATGGTTAAATTATAGACCAAACTGAAGATGTTTGCCAGTGAAACAAAACACGAAACGTGCGTCAGCTGTTGAAGAAGTTGTTGAGCCAGTTTTTAAAGACCTCTATGTTAGGTAATGCCCTTAATATGATTTGACAGTGAGCGGAAAAGATGGTAATCGGTTGGTGCAATATCCACAGAATACGACGGATGCTGAAGGACCTCCCATTTGAAGAGGGGGACATCTCACATGGGGCCTAGCGTTGAGACGTTGCCGTGAAGGATATGGTTTGACCATGTCATTCAGGTCGTTTCAGTCGAATAGCCTCATTCACGCGGTGTAGCTGAGCAACGTAGAGCTTCTTGTTGAGCGTGGTATTCTTCTCAAGCACTTCCCAGTGCACCATGCCCTCCCAACACCCACCACACACATATCATGATCTTCTTTGGGTGAAGATCCAGCTTGACTCTCGGCTTTAGCGCATCTCCCTGAGCAACTTACTCTTTTCTTTGCTTCATATTGATGTATAGGCAACATTTTTCATCTCCGGTGATGATTTGGTACAAAAAGCGCTGTTTATGACTGCGTGTTGTTCGATGGCGGGCGAGATGCTGAGAAGCAATTTGAAGGCGACTTTCTTTGTTTTTTTCGTCGAGCTAGTGAGGCACCCAGGCTCTCAATTTTTCGGTAAATCCCCTTGAATGAAGGTAATTGAGAATCGTTTTATGACCGTAGTTCATTTTTTTTGGCCAATTCACGACTGGCTTGACCGTTCTTCTTCAAAGGTGATTTGAGACTTTCTTAATCGAATTCAGAAGGCCTTCCGCTGCGGGACGTTCCGTCGTCACAAAGTCGCCATTTTTGAGCTTTGCAATCCATTTCCGTGCTGTGGACTCGGTATGACACCTTATCCATGTACGTCGAAAATGTCCTTCGGGAGTGTTTTGACCTCGATTGAAAGCAAAGAATAGCAGTTGTCGAAAATGTAATGGAATTTCACTGACCCAATTCCATCCTATGAAAGCCGGTGCTTGCTTGCTAAATTCTTAGTGTTATTAAATATTCTTTTTCTGTAAATTAAATATAAGAAATGTTACCTTTAATTTAACTTATTACAACGAACTTGGAAGTTTAAGTTTAATTTATTTTTGATTCGCGTAGGAGTAGTTTTGAGAGATTTAGGATATGTATATAAAAGAATTACAAACAATAATTTCATAGAAAAAATTTTTTTATTAATAACCATAATATTGTAATACCCGGCATCCGTTGCTATGCCTCGTTGAATAAAATCAAAACAACCAATCAGAAAAATATCAAGCAAAATTATTTTTATTAATTTTCTATCTCAAGCCGTTTTTGAACTTTGCATTTGGGTCATAGTTGAACAGCTTATGCGGATTATGAAGTCTAGAGTGTGCTATAAATAGTGGCAATAGGAAAAACTAAGATTTTTTAGATTAAATTTCGATATTCGATTATTAGTGACGAATTAGAATGGTGGCGCGGCCTGGGGGCTATGGGAAGGGAGTTCCATCATAAAACATGCCTATAACCTTCATTGGGTGAAAATATGAATGTATACAAATTTTTAAGTCATTTGGTGTTATCGTTTCATAGTCTGTAAGAAATACTTTCCTCCTCGGCTTTCTTCTTTCTCTGCTACTACCAGCTGGTACCGCATCAAATACTTTCAGAGCTGGGGCGTTTGTATGCATTCGAACGACATGACTCAGCCAACGTAGCCGCTGGATCTTTATTCGCTGCGCTATGTCTATGTCGTCGTAAAGCTTATGCAGCTCACTGCTCCATCGCCTGCGATACTCGCCGTGACCAACGTGTAAAAGTCCAAACGTCTTCCACAGAATCTTTCTTTCAAACACTCCAAGGGGCGCCTCATCGGATATTGTAATCGTCCAAGCTTCTGCGCCTTATGTTAGGACGGGCATGATGAGCGCCTTATAAAGTGTTAGTTTTGTTCGTCAAGAGAGACCTGTGTAGTAAACACAATTACATTTTGACGACTTCTCTGACCCAAAAACTAAAGAATTTAAAGGCAAAACTCAAAAAAAAAAAATTGTATGAAGCCGTGCAGGAAACTTAGAAAAAATAGTGATGCAGCTCGATTCCCTTTCCATTCCGAACACGCCTTTGAAGCATTTTGAAAACAAATATCCTTAAACATTGGGTATAAAGGTTATTAAGGTACAGATGTCGATGACAAACTCGTCCAAAGATTTGGAATCAAATCTCACACCTCTAATTGTCTTTTGAAGCTGGAAAAATCGAGTTTCGCAGTATAGTAATACAGACTGTAATTTGTGTCTGGGCCTCTATTGTGAAAACTTGCCGGTCTGTTCTATTATTGCCTAGTAAAATAAGCTTTCCTATTTTTATCAATTGATCAACGCCTCTGTACGCCGTAGCTAAAAGAAGTCCAAGGCATTGTACACAAATGCACCTACCTGTTGATGTGTTGTTGCTGCGTATCTTGGGGTGAGGAGGGGTGTTGTTGGGAGGATTGTATAGGAATTAACAAAAGGCCAAAGTACAGGAACAATAATGCGGCACCAGCAAAGATAACAACAACAGCATCAGCTCCATTGTAATGCCAAAAAGCAAACAACATGATAGTGGCACGTATAACGAAAACAACAATAACAACTAGCAACAGCAATGACAATAGTCACCGTGTACAGTGTGTGAAGCTCTTAAAATACTTGCGAAAAAAATGGATGGATACGTTTACATGTGAAATAATGGGTATTATTTATTGGCGGACGGAGTTACATATACAGGGTGCATACGGTGGGTGAGGGCATATGTAAATATATGAGGCTATAATTTCCCGAAACCATTATTTTTCTTTTTGCTCTTTTTCAAATAAGATATGGAGGACTAAAATTCAAGAAATGAAGGGGCATGCAATTATCGTCGCAATATGTGCAAATCACACCGATTTGGAAATCTTTTACTTTCTTAAGCGCGCCCGTTTATTCGTTTATAAGATTCGTCGTGGATGGGATTAAGCATCAGGCGGCGATCTGACACTGTCCGATTTGTAGAATTTTTTAATAAAGTGCAAGCGATCATTGACGAGAATCCTTCAAAATCAATGAGGATTCTTTCTGGCGAGGGAGCTTAATGTTTCTGAGGCTCTTATCCGTCGAGTTGTCCAAGCAGATCTCCGGTATAAATCCTATGTAATGTGCAGAAGACAGTTTATGTCGGATCAATCAGCGGGTCGGAGAACAGCGAGTTATTCGAAATTAAACATTCTGAACTGCCTGAGATGTTTTGGTTTTTTTCAAAGAAATTTTGACCAAGACCAAAAGATCAACCACAGAAATAACAGATGGCTATGTTGCCATCCTACAGGGGCTCCTCTGGTCATGCATACGAGTAATGGTTTTAGGTGTTGTGAGCAACAGAGGACATGTCTTACCACCACACTTCTTTAGTCAAGGATTTCAAGTGAATCCTGCTGCATGTATTGAGGTTATAGAGACATTAGTTAAACCATGGATTAATAGTGTATGCGACAGCTCATACGTCTTTCGGCAGGACTCTGCTCTTTCACACAAAGCGATAACGACACAATACTGGATGGCTGAAAATTTGTATGGTCACATAACACCGAACTTATGGCCGTCTAACTTCCCAGACTCTAATCCTTTGGATTACTATGTATGGGACGTCATTGAGCGTGAAAACAATAATCATTCCCATAACCCCATTTCTTCTCTGAAGGCTTCAATTAATACCCTTATGGTCAATATGAATAAGATTCGGACACGCAATCGTTTCCCAACCCGGATCGAGGAGGTTATCGCAGCTAATGGAAATTGTATTGAATGATTCGGAAATTATGGAAGAAGTTTGTTCTAATAGCGGTCGCCCTTCGCC
Organism: Anastrepha fraterculus; assembly: GCA_037575425.1. Classification (NCBI taxonomy): domain Eukaryota; kingdom Metazoa; phylum Arthropoda; class Insecta; order Diptera; family Tephritidae; genus Anastrepha; species Anastrepha fraterculus. The sequence goes on along the minus strand of JAYXIM010004080.1, from coordinate 23,711 downwards.
AGGCAATGGCGAACTTCCGAGTGTGTTTTTGTTATGAAAAAATTCCTCATAAAAAAGTATGTGCCGTGGGAAATAACCATAAAATTGTAGATCCCTCTTTTGGTGGAGCCATATCAATACGCACCACAAAAATTGGAGGAGAAGCTTTGCCAAACATCCAACAAACGGGGTACGCGAAATACAATATAAATATGTCTACATGTGTGGGATTTTCGGCCAAAATTTAGATTTAACTTTGTATTGGCTCCACAATGCTTCTTCGAGTGACATAAGTCCTTGATTCCTGATACGATGGATCTGCATACTTTATACATATTTTGCAAAGACTGGGCTTGAATCGTTGCGATCACGAATGTCATAATCCCTAAGCCTGCGAAAAGTAATACGTTCACATACATATGGATGTTGTAATCCGAAATGTCAATCTCTCAGTGGCGAGTTGTGCGTTTGCTGATTTGATACATTTTTTTACTTCATAGCCAAAGTAGTGAACAAGCCTATATTAGAAACCAGGTATGCATTTGGAATACTTTGATAAGTTGGGCGCAATTCTTGCGTGTTGAAACTTAATTTTTTTGCTTGCTCTGTTGCTTCATCAGACCCGTTCACGCACTAAGTCTTACCCTGCTAGAAACCAATTGGTTCGAATAGGAATTAAATGGTTTTTGGCATTCAATGCCGCGAGTATTGCTTTATACACACACACACACATACATACATAGGAGTATATGCTCTTTTTGCTTAATTTTTTATTGGAAATAGAGCACTGTCTGTCAATGAGCACAGTCATCATAAAAACAGTGGCATCGGCACGAGTACCCTCTAGGGAAAAGCTTGTTTTCAAAAAATGCTAAAATAAAAAGTATAGAACTGCCGTTTTCTCTCTGTACTAAAACCAAAGAATGAACCAAACTCTCAAACGATATTAACCATGGTAATTAAGAGAAAAGGGGCTGGAATGTAGCTTCTCTATTTTAGGTATTTCCTGGTAACAGTTGAAGAAAGCCACGGTAGAAAGAATAGAGACGACATCTGCGAAAAGCTCTCCTGCTCTCAGTGAATTTGTCAGAATCCGCCGATTTACTGACGTAATAATAAAATATTTGTATACATTTCTTCTTCTTGTTTAATTATTGTCACGCCGCCACCTGAATTACTCGCACGGTTATGGCAATCCTCTAATCTATCACTCTTGGTGGAATGCAAAAAAAATAGAGTAGTTTTATTCTCTTGGACCTATTCTGCCCGCAAAATTCATCTAGCTTATTTCACTACCAAACAAAAAAAAAATTTCAATTATCTTCCTGCAACTACTCAGCGGCCTGTTCCGTTTTAAGGCTCAGAGCGAGCTCACAATGGAAGACTGTCACACGTGGACATTCAACCATCTTAGACTCCTATACGGATATTCCCCAGTGATTGTGATTGTCACCCTCCCAAAGGTATTTCTCAGTGTAAATTCCTTCTAGACGGGAATAGCTTGAAGGAGGTCCATCACCCAATACACGCGTTAAGATTTACACTGACGGATCTAAAATGGTACCGGGGTAGGATATATTGCAAAGAGCTTTTTATTAGTGAATCCTTTAAACTGCAGTGCTTTTCAAGTGGAAATAAACTCTATTCATGAGGTCTTAAGATGGTTAGGGATAAACAGAACATCATCAAAAGATATCTGCATTCTATCAGACAGCTCTGCTACGGGCTCTGGATGCATTCCAAATACCATCAAGGAGTGTCTGACATAGTCGCCAATCTCTTAATGAGATGGCTGAGCAGTATCGTATTATAAAGGATGGTTAAGTTTCAAGAGCCGATGTTGAATGTGAACCACACCTAAACGTCAAGTTTTTTTTTGCATTTCATTTGACATTTTTCAATTTCAGACTAACTCAATTTGAAACAGGGAAAGATACACAATCAAGCAACGCATTAAAGTTATTCAGGCTTATTATGAAAACGGGCGTTCAAATCAGAATGCATATCGCGTACTTCGTGAAGAAAATCATCTTCAGTGATGAGGCCCATTTTCACCTCAGTGGATTCGTCAATAAGCAGAATTGCCGCATTTGGGCGAATGATAATCCAAGACTGATTGCCGAAAAACCAATGCACCCACAAAGAGTGACTGTTTGGTGCGGTTTATGGGTCGGCGGCATCATTGGGTCGTATTTTTTCCAAAATGAGGCCGGTCAGGCAGTTACTGTGAATAGTGTTCGCCATCGTGAGATGATAACGAACTTTTTATAGCCCGAATTGGAAGATATGGACTTCGTTGGACTTCTTTCTTTGGGGTTATTTGAAAGAAAAGGTGTACGTCGATAAGCCAGCAACAATTCAAGAGATAAAGTATGAGATAATTCCGCAGATTAACGGCATAGAACCTCAATTATGCCATTAACCTTAGTGGGGGCTCTCACAGGACATTGTCTCATAGGAAATTACGCAAGGAGATTAGGCGTTTATATGGATGATTTCTGTCGTAGCTGTAGGAATTAGGAAAATTTGGCAACAATTCAATACCCTTTTTGCACATGGTCGGCTCTAGCCAGAAGCAGGAACCGATATTTAAGGTCTTACTTCTTAATGAATATGGATGATCGATACACTTTAGGTATCAACAACCTTTGTCCAAAGCTCAAGATGGTTCAAACTGGAGGGAGAAATGAGCCAGCCCATGTGGCTCACAACGGACCATTTCGAGGTCTAAGTGGCATCGCTGTCTCTATGTGCGATGCGGCTGCCATACCTAACTAGTTTCTGTTTGAAGCGATTGCGTTTTGAGTGGTGAAATAAGTTAGTATACTCCTCTATTTGAGGCCTACTCTTCTATATGAGACACTCGCTGTTTCTATTTTGTTACTAAATTAATTAGAAATGAAGCATCGACCAAAAAAAACACATAAAGATGGGAAAGTGCAGTCTTAGCATATTCGAATACTTCAGCTCACTTACTTTAATTCACCACTCACAAAATCAGTCGAGCTCGACAAACAATGTACCCCATCTAGATGAGGAATTTCGCCATACAAAATCCGTTTGGATCCCATTCGAATCAATTAAGGACCAATCAGTTTTTTATGTGGTGAGAGGAGCGATTGGGAACGGCTTCGCCTTGTATTTAAAAGTTCTTGATTCCGAATTGATTGCTTTGCTTTAAATTCCCTATGAGCGCAACAGTTTGGCGCGAGTGCATTTTCCTGCAGGGAATTGCTACAAACAAATACAAATACCAACGTATATATACATGCATACACACATACATACTTATAGTTATGTGTATATACTTATGTAGTGGATATTTGCTTGTTGCAGCGGCGCTTCCCGTTCATTCTTCATACGAGTATTTGCATTGCTGTCCGTCCTTTTGGTTTTCGAAATTTCTCTGACTTTACTTGATTGTTGGTGTTGTTCATTTTGTTTGCTGCTGTCGTTGCATACCCACATTGGAATGTTAAAGTAAACATCAAATTCGAACCGAAAAATGAAATCGCTGAATAAGGCAAAATGAAATTCCAAAGAAAAACATACATAAAAATAACAGAAACATAAATTCATTCATCCGAGGGGGCCTTCGTCTATGCGCCTTTGCTGTCGCTGTCTCGTTGCCGCTGCAGCCACGTACTTTTTGTGGAGTATGAATGTGACGTGTGCATGTATGTATGTGTGTGTGTGTGTGGTGTATGTGGGCATCGGTATGAAACATGACCACTTCGCGTGCATGTTGCGTTATGCTTATGCTGCGCGGTCATTCGGGCAGAGACGTTGACTGAGGGTGGCTCTTGATTGTGTTGGCAGCAACGACATAGCAGAGAGCGACGGCACTTCTTCTGTTGTTGGCAGCCGTATTCATGTTGCTATTGGGTTCTATGGTTGTTGTTTTTATTGTCATTGCAGTTGTTGGGGTGGTTGCTCTTTTAGCTGTTGTTTTGATTGGACTTTGTTGTTGTTGTTCTTGCTGATGTTGACGGCATTCGAAGCGTTTGTTTTGAAGCAGGAATGTGTTATCGCCAAACAACAACAACAACAACACACGCCTTATTGTGTTTGTTGGTTTTATTATTCTTAGTTCCGTTGTTGTTATTTACTTACAACATTTGCTTTATACCACTGCACCTACCACATTGGGCAATATGTTGCACTTAAATTAGTTTGGTGGGGGAGTCTATGGAATTCCATTTAGTTTGATGTAAAAGCTTTTTATTTATAGACATTTATGTTTTTAGCAAATCTTCCGTGGGGATAACCGGATATCGTTGTTGTAAATATGTATATACACATAATTGGCGCTTATTTGGGTGTTTGGCTGAGTTCCTCCTCCTATTTGTGGTGTGCTTGTTGTTGTTGTTCCATTGTTATAAATACATGAAGTAAAATGATGAGGAAATGTAAAATGTCAGAAATTAGAGAAACTATGGTATGCATATGGCACCTACAGTGACGCACAAAACTTATGATTAAGTGATCTCAAGTGACGTATATTGCCAAAAAATGGGATGTCCATAATATCACAATGTTGCTTTTGCCCAAATTGTCATGATCCATTAAAAGTGAATTGAATATTTTACTCCGATCTCCCTAATGGTGGGTTGTTGAAAACTGGTTTTTTCTTACTGACGCATATCTACGTGTGCCCCACCTATTGTTAAATTGGATCTAGAGGCATGTCTAACGAATCTACGGAGAGAGCGACAGACCAGGATATTTGGCGTTGGCGTAATCTTAGACCCCACAGCCTTGGAAGGCGGAATTAACAGCTAGCAATGGCTGCAATTGGCCAAGTTGTCTCAACCTTCTCCGCACTAAAGCGCGGCAGTTCAAGAGAAGGTGTATTGGAGTCTCCTGAAATTGACCATAGAAACGACAAGAGTCGGTTTACCAAACCCCGATCATGTGCAGATGACGTAGCAGTCCGTAGTGGCCTGTGAGAATGCCTCTGAGCATTCTCAGTTTATCCTTGGGGAGGGTTATGCGTAAACCTCTTTTGGTTGTACGCTCCCAGTAAGAATTTCGCCTGGCGTAGCCCCATAGTTTGGGGCCAGCAAACTTCCCTTAGCCTTAGTTCTTCACTGCTGAGCTTCTCCTTCATTGTGTGTTGTCCTATTAATAGCGAGGCCACAATCACTCTCACCAATGCGTCCGCTATTTCATTCCCAGTTATACCTCTGGGCCATGAGTGTCGCCTGACTATAGGCAATTCGCTTAGTCTTGACATTGCAAGATGCTTGGAAAACTGCCCATTGGCCCCTTTGGTTCTGGGCCCGTAAATTCCAGCACCTATGCTTTCTGAGATCTTCGACCCATCTGTGATCCAGTGCAGTGTACACTCCTGGAGTTTCTTTTCAAAGGTTTACTCATGAACTTATTGCTCAGTTCAATTCTGAACTTCTTTTCGAATTCAATCACCTTAGTTATATCTCTCTGGGTAGCTGGATAAGTGGGAGCCGCAGCCTTAGCACTTCCATGTTTTTAGATGGCTTCACTTTTCCTCTTCCGAAGCCTTCCCTGGTAATATTCAGCAGAGTACGCTTGGCTGATTGTTGAATAACTATATGGGGCGGTGCCAGCTCAAGCATCACTTCCATCACCCTTTACGCATGGCGCGGTAGAGTGACAGACATCAAGAAACCGAAAAACGCATTTTGAAGAAATGTCAGACGTTTATGCCAAAATTTGTGGCATGCCAATTAATAGTGTTTAACTTGAATTTACTTTTTGACTTTTATTAATAGTTCCTTTCGATGCACCAACTAGCTAAAACAAAAATCTTCCTTGAATTGCCTAAGCATTCCGCTTGGGAGCTAAGGCAAGTCTTTCTCCACCTGGTCTTTCCAACGCAGAGGCGGCCTTCTTCTGGTACCACCAGCTGCTGCCGCATTGAATACTTTCAGAGCCAGGGCGTTTGTATCCATTCGGACGACATGACCCAGCCAATGAAGATGTTGAATCATTATTCTCTGCACTATGTCTATGTCGTCGTAAAGCTCATATGTCTCATTGTTCCGGCGCCACCATATTATTCTCTCCATCGTGTGGGAATGTGCCATTCGCGGAGTCACTTCTTCCATTACTTTTTTCCCCCTTAGGGAGAAACTCTTTCTAGTAGCGTCAGACATTTTTTAGATAAGGAGAAATCAAGTAGGCTGGCATTGAATAATGAATTATAGTCTCGAAGTGCGCGAGCAATAGGTGAATTACTCGCACATTTAGTCTTAAAGTTTTCCCCAAAAAAAAGGTAAAAATTGCGAAGACTTCTTTGTGGAACATTAAAGCTTATCCGCTCAAGTAGCTCCGGACAGTCAACGATGTCATAAATAATGCTGAAAATAAACGAAAGTGAAAAGACTGCCCTTCTCTTTTATAGAGGTTCTAAATTAATTAATTTTAGCCGAGAGTTATAGGATGGAAAATGGAACCCAAGGGAACGTAATACCTGCTTAAGAAATGTTTTTTGAACGCTCTCAATTATATTTATCGAAAGTTCGTCGTAAGGTCTCTAAATGATAAAAGCATAAACACTCTGAGTGAGAACGAACAAGAGCCGCAAGCAGCAGTTTATCGTAATATGGATCAGAAAATTCAGATGTATTACGACGACGGAAGCCTAACGAAATACGATTTTAAAAGAATTAAATTAATGTGAAATGTGAACTGAAGGAAAATTTCGTATCGAATACATCTCCAAGATCCTTAAACTATGTTACACTTGGTAGTTAGAAATGGTGTAGGCTGTGTTAAAATGTACTGATGTCTCGAAAATATAAATTGAAAACATTTTTTTATATTCAGGACAGACGCGACCTCCTGCACCAACCATGAAGATTGTTCAAATCAAGTTGAAGCTTCTGAGCATCGTGTGGAGTAAAAGCCCAAGCAAGCCAACTTGGAAAACGATGACGCACAGAATTCGCTAAAACAGCGAGATTCATATGCATTCAAGCAGTTTCGAGATGCTTGATAGCTTGAAAATTGGCATATATGTATTGGGTTGGGGAATAAGTTCGGAGCGTTTTTACCGAAGACTTTTATTTAAACAAAAAAGAATATAAATATCAATAAGTTAATCAATTACATATTCGCCGTTGCTGCTTACAACCTCTTCGCACTCCCCAACCAATTTGTTGCTGCCGTTCCGCCAAAAAGCACCTGGTCAGGTATCAAAAAACTTGTTGAGACAGTTTTTAAGGACCTCTTTGTTTGTGGTTTGACAGGGATCGGAAAGGATGGTAATCGGTCGGTGCAAGTTAGAATACGGCGGATGTTGAAGGACCTCCTATTCGAGCTCTTGGGGTGCGGCTTTGACGACTTGTGCAGCATGGAGCCTGACGTTGTCGTAAAGGAGTATGTCGATCAGGTCTTTTCAGCCGAATAGCCTCATACACGCGGTGTAGCTGAACAATGTAGTGCTTTTGGATGAAGATCCGGCTTGTCTCTCATCTTTGGCGTATCTCCTGGAGCCACCCACGCCTTTCTGTACTTCATATTGATGTATAGCTACCATTTCTCATCTCCCATGACAATTCGATACAAAATCGCGGTTTATGACCGCGTGTTGCTCGATGGCGGGCGAGATGCTGAGAAGCAATTTGACGCCAACTTTCTTTGTTTTTTTCGTTGAGCTCGTGAGGCACCCAGGCTCGCAATTTTTCGATAAATTCCATTGAATGAAGGTGATTGAGAATCGTTTTATGATCGCGGCACATTTTTTCCGCCAATTCCCGACTGGTTTGGCGACCCTTCCTCTTCAAAAGTGATTTGAGACGTACTTCATCGAATCCACAAGGCCTTCCGCTGCGGAAGGTGTCATCGACCTCAAAGTCGCAATTTTTGATCTTTGCAAACCATTTCCGTGCTGTAGACTCACCTATGACACTTTATCCATACACGTTGCAAATGTCCTTCGGGAGTTTTTTGACCACGATTGAAAGCAAAGAAGAGCAGTTGTCGAAAATGAGGATTTTTGCCTCCTAGGTATTCCCTTTCTTAGCCTCAAAACTATGTAATAAAAAGTTAAATAACTCAAAAATGGAGATAACATAGTTTTGTAGAGCAAAAAGACTTCTATCGAATGAATATTTACCGTTTTTCAAACAAATTCTTGTAAAATATTTAAAAGAAAATATAAAAACCCAATAATTATGAGCATAATTTTTTCTTCCGCTTTTAAAAAAGGGTGTAGTTATTGTAAATTTCCATTCATTCAAAGACCAGCAGCATCAGTATATGACGAAGATTTGAGAGAAAGAGTCCCTTGAAAACGTCATCAGATGAGAGGTGCAAATTGCCAAAATTTGGAGATGAAGATATCTCAGATGATGAAAGGTCAAGGGACGCCTCCTCAGTTGATATAATTTACATAAATTTCAGAAAATGCACGGGTGTTGCAAAAATTTTTAGACCTTTGCACATTTCACAAAAAACTTCATATCATCGAGTGTCTGTAAATACACATATGACCTGTATTGTGTCATACACATACATACATACATATGCATGCATTTAAAAACATTCAATTACGCGGCTTAATTTACGGATACCGATAGCCACTTGAGCACTTCCGTTACCACTTAGCACCTTTTACTTCTAACTGCATTTATTTATTGCATCCTCATATTCTCGCACACATCTACGTACGCATGCATATACATATGTACATGTATCAATGTTCTTCACATGTGTGCGTGTACAAATAGACAAATGCACACGCATACATACATACATAAATAGAGCCTATACACTACATTTACGGCCGTACGGCCACCCAGAACTCTGCTGCTTGCTTAAAAATTCTTGGAAAAATCACATTTGTAGGACAAGTGTAGCTACCCAGCATTTAGCCATTCCCAGACACATATAAATGCACATTTGTGTACTTATTAGACGCAAGCCAAGTCATTGACAACATTCTAACGCCTCACCTACATTCCAATAACCGAACGGACTGACATTCCAAGGAATTTGCAAACTTGCAACACCAACCAACGAACAAGAACTCACAACCGTGTCTATACAAATGCTGCACTGCAGCATTCCTAACTTAATAAGCGGTGGACGAACGCGGCCTGTGCTTGAGAATGTGGCAATGCTGGACTTTGTATTTAGGCGCATGTTGCTCATAGCGAGCCATATACCATATACAGGGTTTGCCGTTTTCATGTGGTCAATTGAATTCTTTACAAACTCGACAATGCTTAGTAGATTTGGTAAAGTTGTTGTTTTGGTTTTTATGAAGCTTTTCCGTTTACAATTTATCTCAAATGTTTGCGGAAAACAATGCTAATACGTGTCCGCGGTTATTGGTAAGAAAAAACCCGTGTTCGGTCTGTATGGGCATTTTCCATCACCTTTGCATCTTGGACGATATCGTTGCCAATTTTATATTTGAAGTATTCTATAGCGTTCGACTTCTCAACACCAACTTCAATATAAAAGGATATAAAAAGAGAATTTCAGGCTAGCTATTTATGTACTTATTGCGCTCTGTCGTCAGAACTTCACTCCAGGAATCCGCCTTTACTTCTTCAACCCTGATGCTACGTGGATGAGAGATTACAAGGTTTGGCCATCCCAAGTAAAATTGTGCGAGTAACTTTGGCTGTTACGTCATAGGGGATTTGATAGTGAGAGGCGAATGAAATGAAAACAAAATGTGTAAAGTGAGGTTAGTTGAATATGCATATATTAGTAGTCGAAAAAGTCTTTTCGTATTTCTAATCAAACTTGAACTCATTTTTTTATATTTATAATGAACTTTATTAAGCCAAATATGTACCATTTTGGTCGACCACCTTTTTCCATTTTTCTTCTAGAGACATTATTCCATCAGTGTAAAACTTTTGTGGTTTCTCTGCGGAAAACTGCGACAAGTAAATTTCACAGGCTTGGCTTGAAGCCAACTTTACTCCATTAATAAAGTTCTGTATTGACCGAAACAAATGGTAGTCCGATGGTGCAAAGACAGGGCTATATGGTGGATGCATCAAAACTTCCCAGCCAAGCTCTCCCAGTTTTTGCCGAGTCATCAAAGATGTGTGTGGCCTAGCGTTGTCCTGATGGAAGACGACGCCCTTTCTGCTGATGAGTTCTGGACGTTTTTTTTTCGATTGCTTGCTTCAATCTCATCAGTTGTTGACAGTAAAGTGAAGAATCAATCGTTCGAGCAGGCTGGAGCAGCTCATAGTGGATGATTCCTTTCCAATCCCACCGAACGGCATATATTTTTTATGAGTAGCTTTTTTTGTGTCAGAAATACACTCGGAGGTTTGCCCTTGCCTGCCGAGGTTGGTTAAACACCCAAGGCGTATTGAATACAGAAGGTGGCATCTTCCGCAAACACTTCCTTATTTTACGCGATTTTGATAAGCCTGACGTCAGCTCACAAAACAAACAAAAGTAGAGAATTTACATGTTTGTGAAAATTCAGTGATTACTTGAATATATTGTGATTTGTAGGATTCAAAATAAACCAACCAAAGAAAAATAAGTGCCGTGTATCAAATTGTAAAAGCACAAAATAATATAAAGGCTCCAAATGCATTTTTTGACGTTTTTATGCGGATGATGCCGTGACGAGGAAGTGTGTGTGTGTCTGTGTCTAATTTTTTTGTATTTGGTAGTTTCTATAGGGTTGCCAATATTCGACGGACCCATCTGGCAACCCTGTATCTTTTGACAGAGACGTCAGATCGCTTAATGACATACCGCGTTGGAAGCGTCAGTCCAAGTAGATGTTTACCATGGAACAGTACACGCCACGCGAGCGCTCCCAAATTGTTGAAATTTACATTCAACAAAAGAAGTCAATTGTAAAAACTCAACGTGCGTATAAAAAATTAAATAATGTGGTAAGTGCGCCTTCTAAGAACACCATTAAACGTTTGTACGAAAGGTTTTCGAGTGGTGATGCTCTTTCTAATCCAAAGAGGCCAAATCAAAACCGTCCAAGGCGTCGCCAAGGACATCCCAAAATCGCCGTTCTCAGCAGTTGGACATTGCTCGGACCACTTTACAACGAACTATCCGCATTGATTTGTATTTATTCCCGTATAAGATTCAATTGACGCAAAGATTGTTGCCTACAGACAAGCCTCGTCGATTGGAATAGGCCCAAAGAGTCGTCGAAATCCGTCGGGTCCGTCGAATATGGGCAACCCTGTATTGTTTTCGCCTACTCTTCTTCTTCACAAATAATAATCCTTCCTTGAATTTGTATATTCTCGGAGCCTGAAGTAAAGGCGAATTCGGAAGGCGCAATCTCTTATTCTATCATTCTTGGCTACTCGGCAGCATAATTCTACCCGCTTATTTTACACTTTTAACGCACCCGTCCAATCAGTCGTTGTTCAGACGGCAACAAAGCAGCCTATCTTTATTTTTTTTCGCATATCAGCAACACAATCACAGTTGCTTGTAAACAAACCGCCGGTTGTGTCAGCCAATCAGCTGACTCCTTTAGAACCACTGAGAGCGGGTGAACTGGCAAATGATGCCATTCGTGATAGCCACGCAACGCGCCTGCTCTGTTTTTTCGAAAACCTTTGAGCCAACTGCACTTTGCATAGAAAAGTTGACAATCTTGTTTTGAAATCCTTTTTATAGCGTTCCACTAAGGTTTAGCTGCTGAGCTCGGCGGTTAAACTTACGGTGATGCTTTATCCTATTTTTCACAGGATCGTAGTGCTTGTTAAACGCATTTTCTGTGTAATATTTCAAAACAAAAAAACCTGAAATTGTATCGCTTTTTTCATACTCGACACCTTATTTGATATTTTCAAATATAAGGCGGCAGCCCTTGGTTGGTTGGTTGGTTAAAGTGGTGATTCTTCCAGAATCCAACTAGCGCTTCCGCACCATTTTATTGCCACATCCTCGTTACCAACTTGTTTAACGGTTATTTACAGCATGACTATATCCAGTCTGTGCGGTTTAAGAACCTTATTAGGTTGTTGACGTCTAAGCCAGACAGTTGTTCGAGATTCTCGAACAGCGGTTGGCCCAGGTTTAACATTCTGTCCTTCCATAGGGCAGGGCATTAACAGAGGAAATGGAAGATTGCCTCCTTTTTCTCCGGTTGTTTACAACTGTGACAGTATGTATTGTGAGGGATACCCATTTTGGCTGCTTGTTCTCCGATAGACCAAAAGCCAGTTATGCCTGTCGTTAATCTCCAGGCGTCCCGTCCGTTTCATTCTTATTAAAGCCGACGATTGCTTGAGGTTGTAGGTAGGCCATAACGTTCTGGTAATTTTGTATTTCATCTAGTCTTTCCACCTACAATCCGCGATTCGGAGGTATTTTTGGGAAATTGCACTTTTGGTGTGAATACCGATTTTGCAAGAGCGTTATTCATGGCAGATCCCCTCTTGCCAGTTCATCTGCTTTTTCGTTACCTACAATGTTCCAAAGTCCCGGGACTCAGATTAAGGTAACTTTATGGTTTTCACTCAAGATGGTGAGGTTATTCCTGCTTTGTTCCACCACTTTAGAGGTTGTTGTAGCCGAACTTAGTGCCTGGATTGCTGCTTGGCTATTCGAAAGAATAACGATATTGCTCTTAAAAGAGAAATCGGCGATTAGTAGCCTACAGGCTTCCCCAATTGCCAGTACTTACGCCTGGAAGACACTGCTGGTATTAGGGAGTCGCACAGATTTCTCAATTCTCAAAGTCTGTGAGAATATATACCAACTCCAACACCGCAGCCCATTTAACTGCCATATAGACTGTATAGACTGTAGTGTCAAAATTGTTGAGAGAGAATCCCTTATTCCATTCTTCCTTAGATGGAAAGAGAGTTGTAAAATTCCTATTGAATGTTACCGTCGGGACGATGTAGTCAGTTCTCACCGAGATTAACTGAGTTTGTCGCAATAATAGACTAGCATGACCATACGTTTTTTCTCTTCAGCGACCCGCTTCATTTAACCTAAATGCACTCATGGTTGCCGTCTTCTTAATATGTTGGTCTATTGGAATAACGTGTGTCTGTGCATTGAGAGCCTCTCTAGGCGGCAGCCCTTCAGTAATCAAAATATAAACAGTTATCGGTCATTTCTAAAAAAATTGGTGAAACTTCCGAAAATTTGCTTGAACACTTCAATTAAAGTTCCCAAAGCGCAAATTTGAAATTGCTATTCCATATAAAAAAAAACAAAAATAATAATAATAATAGGCTATAAAACTGCATTTCAAAAATTTGTAATAAATTATTGACCATTAAATAAACAACAGAAAAATAATCGAAATTGGTCAAAATTTGGAGCTGCTATTATTTTGAAAAGTGTTTTAACTTTTATTATAATTTTTTTTTACATTTGAGTCGAGAAATATATGTAGATATATATGCTTTTTATTTATTTCACTTTTCACTTTCACTTTTTTTTACTCAATCAAAATTACAAAAAATGTAATTGAAGACGTTGATCGGTTGAGAAATGTCAAATAATTCTATCGATCCGATTGCGCTTGAGGTACACCCTGTACAGCTGTATGTACATTTTCTGGTGCTATGCAGCGTGCCATCGTGCTTTTAGTCAAATTGCAAGTTAGGCGTTGTTAGATCAGTTTCCAACAACCGCCACTTATGTGCACGCTACTTTCGGACTGAAGAGGGCACTGACGCTTTCTATCCGTATATTATAGTATATATGTACATGTATGTATGTATGTGTGTATACACATACCTGGTTTATTAGCTTAAAGTGCAAATTCCGACATACCCTTCCTGCAATAGGCATTTCGCGAGTATTTCCAAATCGGTATAAGAAGGATGATCATACCAAGCAAGAAATACGAGTATGTAAAAGGTACGAATATCCGAAAACGTATAAAATACATAAATAAGAGCCTAAACTTCTAAGAAGAAGTGGCATCGTTCTAACCGATAACGAGATTCCAAATGGTTCCAAAATGAACTTCGTGACATGTTAAGGCGTCTTCTTCCAGCAACACTCATTTAGGGAAGCTTACGGAATTCCGACTGCTGTAGTGCTTTTCAGGTTGAGTCCGCTGCAATTAACAAGCATGAAGAGTGAGGTTACGCTTTGAAAACAAGTCTTTGTTGTGGGCAGTTAGGTAAGTGGGTATCGTGGTTGTCAATTGACACACCTAGGCCTGCTGTAGGCCCATTGTGATACCACCAGGGCGGTCCCCTCTTCTCACTCTACATTGTCCTCATGGAACCAACTTGTGGCATTTATATATATTTAACAAGACTTGTTATTTTTATATTGGTTACTTCTGCCAAGTTATTCAAGAAATTTTTTCCTAAAATATTGAACCTTCTTCTATCCAGAGCCATACACCCGCATAGAAAGTGTTCTTCTTCTTCAATGACGCTACAGCTTTCACAAAAGTCGTTATAGGGTGCTCCCAATCGACTGGCATGCCTGTCAATTAGACAGTGCCATGTTAGAACCACAAGAATATTTCTCATGTCCTTCCTGTACAGTCGGTTTGAGCGTCCCATGTTCCATTCTGGCCACGTCAGCCTAGTGGATGCACATGTCAGGGACTGAGTCCATAGCCCGTTGGCAGCTTCGATCTTGTGTTTGTCTATAAGCATCTTACAAGTTGCTAAAGGTTCACTTTGTCTGGTTGGCTTGGTAATGTGGTACTCAATCTCGCTAGTTCATGTGCTTTGCAGTTGCCTGCTATGTCGCTGTGACCCGGCGCCCGGAAAGGCTGAAACCAATCCAACATTCATCAAACGCATCATTACTTGGAACGAGACGTTGGTTTATGAGAACGTCACATAGTCCAGACATCAGACGAGTGACTGGAGAGCACCAAATGAGCAAGGTAAAAAAAATCACGTCGTCTTTAGTCAAGAAAGGAAGCGATGCAAACGGTTTTTATAGATTACAACGAATTTTCACTAGAAGGTCATACAGAAATGAAGTAATTCGCCAAAAAAGAAAGGATTTGTGGGAAAATAACTCGTGGATTTTGCATATTGGGTTAGGGAATAAGTTCGCAGGGTTTTTACCGAGCACTTTTTTTAAACAAAAAACAGTAATTATATCAATAAGTTAATCAATTATATATGCGCCGTTGCTGTTTACAACCTCTTCCCACCTCTCGACCAATTTGTTGCTGCTGTTCCGCCAAAAATCGTCTGGTCTGGTGTCAAAGAAGTTGTTTTGATGTCAAAGCCAGTTTTTAAGGATCTGTTTTTTCTCGAAGATAACTCCCTTTATATGGTTTGACAGGGAACGGAAAAGATGGTAATCGGTCGGTGCAAGGTCCGGGGAATACGGCGGCTGCTGAAGGACCTCCCATTTGAGCTCTTGCAGTGCGGCTTTGACGAGTTGTGCAACATGGGGCCTGGCGTTGTCGTGTTGCCGTGAAGGAGTATGGTTTGATCATGTCGATCATTTCTTTTGAGACGAATAGCCTCATTCATGCGGTGTAGCTGGGCAATGTAGAGTTTCTTACTGACCGTGACATTCTTTTCGAGGACTTCGCGGTGCTCCATGCCCTCCCGATCCCACCACCACATATCATGATCTTCTTTGGGTGAAGATCCGGCTTGACTCTCATCTTTGGCGTTTTTCCTGGAGCCACTCACTCTTTTCTTTGCTTTATATTGATGTAAAGGCACCATTTTTCTCATCTCCCGTGATGTTTCGTTACAAAAAGCGTTGCTTATGACCGCGTGTTATTCGTTGGCGGGCATGATGTTGAGAAGCAATTTGAAGACGACTTTCTTTGTTCTTTTTCGTTGAGCTCGTGAGGCACCCAGATTCCCAATTTTTCGGTAAATCGCATTGAATGAAGTTGATTGAGAACGGTTTTATGATCGCAGTTCACTTTTTTCCGCCAATTCTCGACTGGTTTGGCGACCGTTTTCCTTCAAAAGTTATTTGAGACGTTCTTCATGGAATTCAGAAGACCTTCCGCTGCGGGACGTGTCGTCGTCAAAGTCACCATTTTTGAACTTTGTAAACCATTTCTGTGCTGTAGACTCGTCTATGACACCTTCTCCATAGACGTCGCAAATGTCCCGGGCTACTTCGGCAGCTTTTCGACCTCGACGAAAAGCAAAGAAGAGCAGTTGTCGCAAATATTGGTGTTTGCCTCTTGGGTATCCCACTTCTAATCCTCAAACCTATTAAAAATTAAATAACTCAAAAATATAGTACAATTAATATAGTTGTGTAGAGCAGAGAGAGTTCGATCGAATGAATACTTACTTACCTTTTGCCAAAAAGCAAACAAATCGTTGTAAAATAAAAGAAAATATAAAAACGCTTTGAACTTATTCCCCAAGCCAATATATAGGGTGGGCCATGTAAAATTTGCTTTTTGAATCGGCAATAAAAAAACTCATCAATATTTTTTCAAACTTTTTTTTATTTTGAAGATTGAACATTGTCATTTATGAATGAAAAATAATATCGTTCAATTGACTGCCACGACTGGCTTTACAGTAGGCCATTCGATCAACCCAATTTTTAAGCACATTTTCGATTGTTTGAGCTCCAATTTCATGAATGGCAACCTCGATTTCGTGTTTTAAAGCATCAATCGTCTCTGGATGGTTCGCATAGCATTTGTCCTTAACGGCTCCCCACAAAAAATAGTCCAACGGGCTTAAATCGCAGCTCCGAGGCGGCTGATTGATATCGGAATTTCGGCTGATTATTCGGTTTTCAAAAACGGTAGCCAAAAGTTCGAGTGTAACTTTGGCAGTGTGACAAGTTGCACCGTCCTGTTGACACCAAATGTCGTTCAATTTTTGGAAACAACTCGTTGAGCATGTCACGGCAACGCTCGCCATTTACTGTAACCGCGGCTTTTCGCTCATTTTCGAAAAAAAAAATGCACCAAACAGTGACTCGTTGTGGATGCATTTGCTTCTCTTCAGTAACGTCTGGATTTTCTGAGCTCCAAATCCGACAATTTTGCTTATTGACGTAGCCACCGATGTGAAAATCAGAAAAGAAGAAGAAGACTCACCACTTTGGAAATAGGTTTTCAATATTTCCCAATTTTGTTCAAGCGTATAGCGTCCCATTTCGTAAATGTCAAACCTTTAAGTAAATTATGAACACATTTGACATGTCATTTGAGTTACCATTCTCAAAAAAATAGGTGATTCAAAAAGCAAACGCTATATGGCCCACCCTGTATATATATATATTAGGCCGGGTCGATTTGTGGGGGGGCAAAAAAATCGCCCATTGCTCTGTGAAAATCATATTCTAGGCATCAAAATAGGAAACTTTGCCGAAGGAACCATACCTCTAAAACGAATTCTGATGTCCCCCAATTTGGGTCGAACTTTTAGTGTCTTATGTGGGGAGGCAAAAAAATCACCCATTGCTCTGTGAAAATCATATTCTAGGCATCAAAATAGGAAACTTTGCCGAAGGAACCATACCTCTAAAACGAATTCTGATGTCCCCCAATTTGGGTCGAACTTTTTACTTTCTTTTCTCATGTAAAGGCCAAAAAGGGGGATATTTTGAAATGATTGTATGGGGAACCCCCCAGGGGAGTTCCAGGGGGTGTGTCACTGGCATGGGTGGATCGGCCGTCCAAAGTTAGTGGGGGTCGGTCATACATTTGGACTCGATTGGAGCACTCTAAATGGGTCAAAGTGGGATTTTTCGTTCGACCCAAATTGGGGGATATCAGAATTCGTTTTAGAGGTGTGGTTCCTTCGGCAAAGTTTCTTATATTGATCCCTGGTAGTCACGAACCAACCCGTTCGGCTACGGCGGCCGCCAACCCAATACTAACACATATACTTACAAATCACTTCACATACAAATTGTCAATGGCTGGCTCTCTGTGTGAACTGTAATCAAATGTCTCCCGCACCAAATGTCATGTTAGTTTTGATCAAATTGAAATTCGTACTCATTTACTTTAACGCTACTTTAAGCCAAAAACATAGTTTAAGGAAATTTCTTTTATGGCTTTAGCAGAGTCTTACGACATATACCACAGCTGGTACTGCTGTTATTACGAACCCAACTGTAGGTGTATACATGGCTATGTATGCAGTTAGTGTTTGGCTTGTGTTTTCGCAGATTCCGACAGTTCCAGAGGATTGCTGGGATCGCTTAAAACTCTACGCTTAAATTTTTCACACCCTTCCTCGTTCGCAATTAAAGAGGACAAAAGAACAAAAAAAGAAACTATAAATAAATTTACAAATTGAATAATTTTTGAACATTCGCAACAAATGCCAAATTCACAATATACAAGTAAACAAAATCAGCTGATTCGAATATCGGTTTAGTGCCAAAGTGCATGACAAGTGCCAGGACATGAAGAACGTGCTAAGTCGACTTAACTGGACAAGTTTGACAAAGGACTACAGATCTTGTAAAACTAGGCACAAGTTAAAAAAAATCAAAATATTATAAGATTTTAGAATTTTAGTTTTTATGTTTTATTTTTTCAAAGAATGGGCGTGCAAGTAAAAATTATTTAATGTCGCGAAAAACTAAGCAAATTTTTTTTTATGCAAATAATAATTGTCGCATACTAAAATAGTATTCTTATGTTACTTATTATACATTTTTATGAACCGGATAAATGGCTGATTGACAGACGAAAATACCAACTCACATGCACATACAAATATATACATTTATACCAATATATACATACATATGTACCGTATGCATGAAGAAGTGTAGATGGATGGACAACACTCAGCATAGACAGCCAGACAAATACTATAGACAGAGCAGCGGTAAACGAACGCAGCACTGGGCTCGACTAAATGGAAAGAAATGTTTACGAAAATAAATTTAACTCGGAGATATCACAAAAATATTTCACTTCCTTCTACACCGAATACAAATAGCGAAAATAGAATTAGAGACAAATTATAAATAGCAACGTCGACATTCTGAACATCGAAGAAACTCTCCGTACATATACTCGTACATAAGACGTCTCTAGTGTTGGCTATGATTTGGTAATACTGTTTGTTGCCTTCGCTGTTGGGTTGTGTTGTGTTGGCAAATGTGATGATGTCGCTGGCCGGTGATGAAGATAAACACAATTATAATAATGATTCAAATGATGAAGATGGTGTCGCAATGTTGGCGGCACGGCGTTAGCGACGTTTTTCACAGATCGCGTCAAATTAAATATCGTCTGGGTGCAAGGAGGTATGGCATGGTCGAATCACGTCACTTCCAACCACACCGCACTGCGACGGGACGGCTAGAATTGGATGCTCACACATACCTACATATATACGTACGTATATACCTATATAGCTGCATACATACTTGTACATATGTATGTATATTTATTTATGAATATAACACACGTACGTGACAGATAAAATTCGTTGCGACAGCCGCAGACACTTTAGTAGAAAAAATACGCATAGATCAGGACATGGAATGTGTAACCTATGCAGATATGTCGCTAGACATATGCACATACATATATACATACATACATACATATTCATATACTTCTCTGGTGCATTTGGCGGTATTAACTTATAATACAAAATCAGTTCTTCCCTTCAAGTGACACCATAATCGCCTAAGCGGTCAATTAAAAATCCCGAGGGACGGCAAACCAACCCATCTTTAATTTGCCGATACCGAGAACGCCTCTCGTTTCTCCGCACCGACAGCGGATGGCTCATTCTTCTAGCTTCGGCGGTAATCTCTATTCATAGAGAGCTATTATTATTACTATTATTAGAAGGCCATTACGCACTGCGACCAGAGCTGATCTATTGTGAAAGGCCTATTTTGTAACCCTAGAGTTTTAGGCTTTTTAAACATTTTAGCACAATTTTGGGTTTGTTGTTCCAAAGATTGCATGGAGATACTACGATACCACCAAGGTGATGAAGTCTCTGTCTGCCCAACGCAGGACATTCACAAAGCACATGTTCTGAGCTTTCTATGTCCATTTCGCAAAAGCGGCAGACATTGCTCTTAGATAGACTAATAGTATTTAGATGGTACCTCAAGCTGCAGTGACCTGTAAGATATCCTGTTAAAAGGCGGAGATCTACTCTGTTTAGTGAGAGAAATTTGTCAGATATTCCTTTGTTGGGACTTAGGAATAGTTTGGCTTGACGCTGACCGGCACAGTTTAGAAAGTGTGCGGCAAGTTTTCTTTCTTCCCATTTCCTAAGGAATTCATTAATGTGGCAATTTGTCAGTCCACAGAAAGGCTCAGGACCAGTAAGTTGCATATTTGCTCCTTGTTTTGCAAGGTCATCAGCCATTTCATTTCCCTCATGTCCTTCATGTCCCGGAATTCAGCATAGTGTTACTATGTTGAGGTTTCCTAACGTGTTGAGAAGGTTTAGGCAATCATTTACCAATTTAGAGGTGATAGTTGTCGATAGAAGGGCTTTTAGAGTCGCTTGGCTATCTGAAAGTATGTAGATGTGAGTACCTCTCATTTTCCTTCTAAGGCATTCTCTCACACATATTTCAATGGTATGTATTTCTGCCTGGAATATTGTTGGGTAGGATCCCATCGGAATCGATTTTTTGAATTTGGAACCATTGATTCTTGCCCCTGTTCTACCATTTTCCAATTTGAACCCATCAGTAAACCATAGCTGGGAGCCAGGTTTGAAAGTGATAGAGTTAGTTCTCCAGTCTGTTCGTTCATTAATTATAACTTGGAATTTCCTGAAGAGTAATGGTTTGGGTGATAGTATATCATCCCTATGAAGAATGGGACTACGTAGAAAGTCTTCCAAGATCTTTAAATGCCTTTTCATATCCCCACTTTTAAGTTCAGATATACCTTTTAATCTTAAGGCACTCGAGCGAGCTTCCTTTTCAATTAGAATTGGAGGCGGTGGTATGTTCAGGAGCACACCCAATGCATCCGTGGGACATGTTTTCATAGCCCCTGTAATACCAACACATATCAGGCGATGCAGTTTGTTTAATTCGTTTACTGGTTTTCTTTGCTTGACCTAATTCTCTCTCTCTCTCTCTTGAGCTAGTTCTCTCTCTAAATCTCTGGTGGATCTCTATTCTTCAAGAACTACCCGATCGGTTGTCAAACATTTGAGCCAGAGAAAAGAAGTGCATAGCATTAAACTTCGGTTCTCAAGTTGCCTTGCAGTTCAAAACAGCTCCTTCTATTATGTTGTAAATGCCGATTCCCGATTGATATGCATGAAAAGGTTGCATTGAGCGGGGGCTTTTCGTATCGGCCGTTGGGACGCTATGTAGAGCAAAGATCGTGTTTTGAAAATATTCTGCTGCGGTCCGGAAGTGGCCTCTTATTATAATATGTTTCAGGTCTTAGAGTAATCAGTTAATCTCAGTCTTTTAGTGAAGACTTCACTGATTTCAATTGAGAGCCCCTTCTTATTTCCCTGGGGTTGGAACCTATTTTGATATTGTAACTACGCTAGGCCGCCGTTGCCGAACGGATTCGTGCGTGACTATTGTTCGGCAGTGCGTAGGTTAGAATATTTGTACATGAAACAGCAAGAATGAAACAGAAAGAATATACAATATTTTTTTAATAGCGGTCGCCCCACGGCAAGGGATCGCATACCATCGTGTGTACGAGGCGGGTTCAATAAGTACCCGTGTTAGAAATGAAGACATCATTTTTTTGAATTTTTTTTTGTTTTCAACATAGTCCCCCTTTAGAAAGATACACTTCTCCCAACGCTCCGGTTATTTTTTTAACCCTCCAAAAATAGGATTTGTCGAACTCTCTAAAACACGCCTCTGTATCGGCGATGACTTCCACGTTTGAACTAAAGTGTTTTCCCGCGAGCCATTTCTTTGCGTTAGGGATCAAGAAAAATTTCCTGGGAGCCAGATCGAGTGAATACGGGCGGTGCGGCAGCCATTCATAACGCAATTCATGCAGTTTGGCGGCGACAACTTCGGATTAATGGGCTGGTGCGTTATCGTGGTGAAACAGCACTTTCTTTTTCGCCTTCAATTTTTTGTGAAAGCGGTCCAATAGTTCACTGTTGTATTGTGCAGTGATCGTTCTTCCTTTTCTAAAAAATCCATGAGAATGACGCCGTTTGCACCCCAAAAAATCATCGCCATGACCTTTCCGGCCGATGGGACTGTCTTCGCCTTCTTTGGAGTAGATTCACCGAAAGAAATCCATTGGTTTGATTGTTGATTATTTTCTGCTGTGTAATGATGAATCCAGGTTTCATCAACGGTGACTACACACCGCGAAAATTCCTTCGGATCTCGCTTAAATTGCTCCAAACACGGCTTCACTCTTCACAGCCACATCCGCTTGTTGTTGTTTGTGAGTAATAGTGGCACCCATCTAGCCAACAATTTTTAAATCGCTAACTTATCATGTAAAATATTAATTGCCGTTGCAGGCGATACACCTATGGCCTCTATTACTTTGCGCACTTTCGTTCGTCGTTCAGCGAAAATCATATCGTGGACTTTTTTTTGATTTAAGATAACATTAGTGCGCCATAATATTTCGCGGATAGCGAAGGCGATCCATGAACACCGAACTTTCGCAACCATTCATCGGGGAAAATCAATTAGAGGATTATTGGTTCCAGCAGGATGGCGCAATGGCTGCCAAAGGGCGAGGCAGACTCCCTAGGCAGTAATTAGGGAGTCTGAAAGTCTTTTAGAGATCGAGTCGCGGATAAAAGACAACCGCTCCTACTCCTTCCGCCATTTTGGATCCATCTGTAAAGAAATTGTATGAATGATATGTGGATTTTAGAACTTTCGCCATGAATTTCGCTCTATAATGACGCTAGTCCTTTTGCCAAATTTAACTCGCGGAATTATGTAGGTAGTTTGACCTTCTGTTTGAATCCAGAATGTAGCTGTGACCAGAAAGCCTGTGTGAGAATTGTCGTTCACTCTTAAAGCAGATCTTTTGGCGGAGTTTCTTACTACCAGTTTGATTGGATGCCAGTTGAGAATTCTTTCTATTGCCGCCGAAATCCTTTGCACGCTTTCCAATCTTTTAACGTAAGTCACTTTATCGCACGCTGTGCACCATAGTAACGAACCCGAACCATAGAGCATTATTGGTCTAATGATCGCCATATACATATATCCAATATGTGAGTCGAGGAGATAAGCCCCAAGTCTTAACGAGCATTCTTCTGCATGCGTAGAAGAGGCTTTCTGTGCCTTTTCTGCCACATCTAGTCTTCTTATCTTCCTCCCAGCCTCGGAGTTGACCAGTTCGGATTCTTGTACTGCCTTGTAAAGAGTACTAAGTCCGTCTTGTCTGGATTTACTTCCCGTCTGACCAATTTCATCCACTTGCAAATTTCTCAAAATTTCGGCCGATATATGCAAAAGAGTGGTCGAAAATTGGGTCAACGATTGGACTTCGTAAAACGTGCACGCGGTGGTCATGCAAAAGAAATCGAATTTCATACTTAAATGTATATGTTCAAACTCGATAATAAAAACAAAAATTAGTTAAAAAAGTCAAACCGTTTGTGTTTTATTCAAAAAAGTTCAAAAGCTGAAGCGCTCTTACTGAAAAACCCTATATATATGAAAAAATGCACGCGACGTCCTGAAAAAAAGAAAATCAACACGATTTTTGCGCCACTTCAAACTTGCACAACATTTTACCAAAATAGCATGGGTTAAAAAGCTGCATATCAAAATTTTTTCTTTATATTCTGATTAAAAAGTTTTTGAGATTTTGATGGAAATATTTCCAAATTTTTTATTAATTTGGTACAAAGTTTGAAACTTCGCGTCTTACGGCTTTTATA
>JAYXIM010004075.1:0-42547 GCA_037575425.1 Anastrepha fraterculus | reverse complement strand
CGTGTAAGAGAAGGTCTACGCCAACAGCCCAGGTTCGATTCAAGACCTCAAAGATGGAATTCGGAATTCGTGAGGCTATCGAAGTCATAGGGCAGCCACTTTGCAATTCGGTTATGGAAAATTTCATGAAAAGGATATTGTCCTGTAAGCGTGGTCGTGGTGGTCATTTGGCTGATGTTATTTGCCACTATTAACGGCATACCTTCCTCTTTATAATGAAATAATCATCCGATCATTCATATTAAAAAACAGTATTTTTCTTTGAATATCAAAATAACACCTCTTATTGGAAAACCCTTTACTATTTCATAAAAATATTTAACTCAATGCTGCATTAAAAATTACAAATCAATTTCAAGTAAGAAAATTGAAATTCTTTCATTTTAAGTTGTGCACTTAAGTCTGTGAAATTTCCCTCACAACGAAATCAACTTTGCGTCTAAGTTTGCCGCTCAGCCAAATGCTCCAACTGTTTCAGCACAGTGTCCAACAGATTTCCTATGCCATATTTACGCAACACTGTCCGCTTCGCATCTTTAGTAAATTTATACACAATGACTGGTAATACTGTTTGTGATTTGCTTGCCGCATAAATCTAATGAAGCGCTCGAATGCCGGAGGACATGCTTAGAGTGCAAGAATAGCGCTAATTTGATTCGATTTGACGAACACTCACTAAACCTTGACCTTACTGTAACACCCATGCACTTATTTTATGAGCAATCCAATGAGTGAACTTCACGTAATTAGCTAGCGTACGCACGTGTAGCCGTTCCTATATGCAGTCTCGCTGATAGAGATTGCGTGTGCGTGGAATGAAGAAAACGAGGTGCTCATGCGTCTAATACGCGTGTTGCCTTTTATATTAAGCACAGTAAAATGTTCATGAAAACGCCTGGATTGTTTTTCAAAATAGTCTCGTTGGAAGTCAATACAATTCCGCTATCGCTTGAACCAATTTCCAAAGCACTTTTACCACTCAGAAGTGGAGCCCTCTAAAAAGAGCTTTTTCAAGGCTTTAACAGCTTTTTCGGGCGTTTATAAACGGTGACCTCGCATTTTATTTTTGATGTTCAGTAACAAAAAGAAATCATTAAGTGTAAGACTGTAAGGCAGTTGACTCTTTAATTCGATGTTTCCAGTGCTCAAAAACTTTCTAATGTGAGCCAATACGTGAAATCTCGCATTGCCTTTATGTGCGGTGCTTCGTCTTCGGCGATTAAAATAAATACATAATTGGCGCGTACATTTCGGTTAGGTCTTTGGCCGAGCTCCTCCTCGTCTTTGTGGCGCACGTCTTGATATTATTGCACAAATAGGAGCAGCAGATATTTTTTAGGAGGAGCTTTTTTATGGCAGACATACACTCGGAGGTTTCCCATTACCTGCTGAAGGGCGATGAATATAAGAAAAAACTGTTTCTTCATTTTGTTGTTTCATGCCCAGAGATTCGAGCCTACATACTCCAGGTGGTAGTCATTCGGCTACGGTGGTTGCTTCTTCGGCGATTGGTTTGCCTCAATAGTCCGAAAACTTCTGGCGAAAAAATGGTTGCGTTTACACAGAATTGACTGTTTTAAGTTTCAGTAGTTGTACAGTTTCTTTTTTTTTTTTTTGCGGTCCATTGTCCATTGTACTACACTTGGATTCCCTTTTAATTTTCTTTAAATCTACCCGATCTCCGAAGAAATCTGAGTAGATCTTGTGGTGCCAAAGACCTCAAACCTGATTCGAGCGAAGGCGAGGCAAACGCACAGAAAGTGGGCTTCCGTCTTATCCTCCTCTTAACAAGCTGGGCACTGTCGGAGATGCCCACCTTTTCAAAGTGCTTTGCCCATAGAAAGTGGCCCGTCATCAGTCCAACCAGCCGTTTGCACTCCCTTCTGTTTAATGACAGAAGGGTTTGCGACAGTCGATCGGACATGAGAGGTAACATCAATTTAGTCCATCTGTAACCTCTATCAGCCTGCCAAACTCTCTTGTGAATTTTAGTAACCCATTTGATTACCGTGGCTTTGATGGCCGCTGAAGAGAGTGGCAATTTCTTCGGCCCAGAGCCCATGTTAGCTAAGAAGTCAGAGGTCTTATTACCCATGATACCCACGTGTCCCGGGACCCATGCTATCATCAGGCTATTTTGTCTACCGCCATAGTTCAGCCTGGTTTTACAGGACTCGACTACCCCTAATGTGGTTCGGGGCTGTCTAAGGTCATGAGCGCAGCGTGGCTGTCGCTGCAGACACGTATAGATCTGCCACACCATCTCCAAGAGCAAACTACAGTTTTGTCGTGCTGGATTCCATGTAGACCCCAAAGCCGGAGCCATACTCGATCCTGGAACCACCCATGAAAATGCGTTGTACAGTTGCCACATGAACCAATTTTGCGTCGACCATTTTCAGGCGAGCATTTGCTTTGATATACTTCTTCCGCGAACAATTTTTGTTAAGCTCGTCTTGGAACACCCATGCTGTCAATTGTTGTTTTGTTTCCGGCTCATATGCTTAGACTCAAGATTCGTTACCTGTGACGAGTACTGTGTCTTAGAACTGATCCGAATCACCGCCGCTGAATTTCTTTACACCGAAGAATATTTCCTTACACCAATCGAGTCTCTTTCTCGGACAATTGTCAAATGATGTTGTATCCACCAAGAACAACTATTCTTGGCGACCAAAAATTCACGCAAAATTGAATGTATGCTGTGGTTCCTCTTACGCCCAAGGATGTCTCTATCTCGCTATTTGTCACATTACGATATTGCGTTATCAACTACGACCAAGCTAGAACTCATTATACTAGCGTGTTAAAGTTGCTTAGCGTGGTACTTCACCGCCAAAAGTCACCAAAAGTCTTGATAATCCACGTCGAAAATCGTAATAAATCATTGCACGAAAATTTTCGCGAGTTAATTCCATCTTTTGGGCGAGATGAATCTTTCAACTCATTGCCACAAAAAAAATAAAGCTCATAACTGAAACAGTTGTATTTAATTTTATGCTAAAAATTCCAAACTTTTCGATAAACTTAATGTAGTAAAGGCGCAAAACATAAAAGGTAACCTTCGTACAAATAGTGTTGTCGACGAATTTGGGCTCCAACCTATAAGAAGACGGGATATTTTATTATAAAAACAATGTGAAAGATGAGAATTTTGGGTAAACAATATAATTTATTTTTAATAAAATTTGCATTAAAATTTAAGGAAAAAGACAAATTAAAACAAAACAAACATTTAACTTAGACTATAAAAACTTTGAATTATATTCACGTGAAACAAATTCATCTCTTATTTAGGTGTGTATGTACATACTTTATTAATCCAATATTTGTAATAAAATAAAATAATGGAAGTTAAATGTATTAGTCTCCTAGTTCTTAATTAATTCGCCAACACGAGTATTCAGTTCATGTTTATATCTATTAATTCGTACCTCCATTTTTGTACCTAATGGTGTCCATAGTCACCGACGTTACCGTAGTCCCTGTCTGTTGCCCGTCAGATACACAAAATTGAGCAAAACTTGTGACGGCAGGCAGAATTACGGGTTACATATTTACCGAGGCGAATCTATTAAAGGTGGCGTTGGTAAATCAGCTGAGTTGTTTTTTTTTTCTTTCGCCGTGTCTATGTGGCTGTCAACTCAGAATGGAACAAGGCGAATTCATTATTTTTTCTTCTAATTTCTCAATACTTTGGTTTGACAGTCAAACGTACTGAACAGTGTTGTTGGTCTAGTGCCACCACCTTTAATGAATGCACCTTGATGTTTACACAATGCATACTTTGGTTATCAGTTCCAATTTTCATTGTATAATAAACGAAAGTCAAAAAGCAACAAATGCAAATAGTTCCTTTATCTATAACTAAAATTGTTAAAGAGCGTTTGTAAGTTATTTTCATAAAAACTACAATTTTTATAAGTTTATTTCGTTAATGATTTCAATATGTATTGCTTGGCAACATTGTGTGGTGAGAGAACAATCAGTTTTTACGGAGCATTCAAATCACGTTTTTACGGAGCATTCAAAATTTTCATTTGCACCCGCACACAATACACGATACCCTCGTAAGGGAACGATGGCGAGTTTTCATTTACATGGGGCACTCATCAGTTTGGTCGTGTCAGCTGACATGGAACGTATATTTACGTTGGCCAGGCCGTTGCTAGGATCATAGCAAGACAATAAGCGCCGACATCACAGATTCATTAATTCCGCTAATCTGCATAGATGTGTATGCGTGAAAGCAGCGCAGAATAGTCGGCGTGGACCGCTGCTGGGCTTTCAATGAATGTGATAAAATCGCATAAACGTAGTGACGTAAATGTACACTTTTGTAACAAATCCCTTTGGTTCTTCAATTCTGAGCCTTCGTGTTTGTTCACAAACCCTCGCTATTTTGACTCAAGCTACTTTCAGTTCACCAACCAACCAGCGAGTAGTGAATAAAACAAAAAAATCTAGCGTTGCAGAAGATTTACGTTTTGGCAAGCTGTTATGCTTTTCAAAGTGTCCAGCCTGAAAATCGCAAAGTGGTTTAATCGCGTCGCAGGGCGATCAAAAAGCCAACGTCCTGCGCCTCACCATATACTGCTGAAACTGTTATGTTTTTCCATTACCTTTCAAAGTTTTGCGCGCCTAAGATATCCAAAATATAAAAAAGTGCGTGTAGCGTAGTACACATAACAGAAGTGAAACTTTCAAAGAAAGAGGGAGAGATCCGAGAGAGACGGAGGGAGAGAGAGAAGGAATATATATCTAAATAAATTCACAACATTTGCAGAGAATACAAATAGACAAAATTTACAAACAACGGACAAGGGTCGACCGGTGTAGGTAAACGCCGGACACAAACCGTGGCAACAACGCGCACTACTCTGAGCGTTTATCACCTGCACAAAAGCAGCGATTCCAGGACCGCAGCTACGGCACAAATTATCGCAAGGCAATACCAATAAATTTGACGCCGAAATGGATAGCACTTTATAATACGCACAAGCACTAGCCAGGAAACGGAAATAAGCGCCAAAAAGCAGGCACCAAACAAACGCCAGAAAAAATTGGGACCACAAAACGCCTTAAACAGTAGTCACCAAGGAAATATAACGCCGGAAAATAGGCACCAAAAATATATTTCCTACAAGTTTGCACCAAAAAACAAGCGCCAAAAAGTAGGCAGTGTTATTTCTCACTAGAAATTAGCAAACACCAGGAAAAACTCAGGAAAAATAACCTAAATTGTATCTAAGGTATATATATATAAGGTATAGCTCTATCTCTTCTTTTCCTCTACGTAATATCTTTTTTTCTCTCGCGGAACAAAAATGCCCAAAACGTTGCATGGCCTTGAAATTTTACTCTCCATTCTAGCTTGTTCATCGACGCCTAAGAAGTTTCACTTCAAAAAAATATCCGTACTTGGAAGCACTGGCGTAAGCACATCGCTTATGAGCTAAGCGACTATAAAAAAATCGCTTGCTCATTGTTAAATTGTTGTTTATTTCATATACAAATTCTTCGCTTGGTGAGCAGCAGATTTCTTCACTTTATCTACATTTAAATCACGAAAAGGTCATGCGCATTTTTTAGTTCATTCTTTTATTCATTCTATTATTCTGCGCGTGTAAGAGAGGCCGTTATGGTAGACTGTCAATTCTGAACTGATATCACAGAGTCTGTCTTAACAACGTTATCCTATTTCCTTATTATGGAAATCTTCGAAGTAAATTGATTGGTTAACTATTCAATTCACAGACTGGGTCTAGGTCTAAGCTCGATCTGAATTTGGAAACTGAAGAAATATCGCGATGCGAAAGCTTTGATTTTAACTTTAATGTCGATGGACGATTTCGGTTTATGCGCCTCTGTAGAAAATACAACAAATATTTAGTTCTCAGAATACTTCCACTTTCCACAATTTGATGCATAAATGCGATACCATACAGAATTATTCCGTTGCATGGCCATTGAATAGCAGGTTATCACGACATTTCAGGGTAATACCTTTGCGTAAGATTTATTTTTAATACCTTTTTAATTAATACCCTAGCTATTGGCAGACAACAAAAGTGAAAGACTATCACCATAAACAACAACTCGCGCGAATTAGTTGCTTAGTTGCTTCTGATTGGCATGCTGCAGGTCTCATAGTTGTTGTTTCTTGCAACAAAGATAAAAAATAGTATTCATTTTTTATTTTGAATAATTCCTTGTTTCCTCTACGCACTTTCCTGAGCTGAAAAACTTCACGACGCATTATCCTGTGCTATGATGCACGCTTTAATCAACCGCAATTTTTCTCGATATACTCGTAAGCTCCGCATGTCTGCTTGTGTTCTGCCTTACTTTTCTTCTTCTTAAAAATCCTCTTTACACTAATCCCTTGGGTTGTTCAGCGTTTTGCAATTTCAGACTTTGTTTTTTTTTAGATTTTTTTCCGAGAAATCTGCTGTATTTGTGGTTAAGTGCGAATGATTGCTCGCTCACTACTATAGCGACGCAAGCGCTTCTTGACTAAGCAGAGACATACTAACATATACATATGTATGCGGTTGGTGTATTGTGACAGCGTCGCAACGCTAGCCAATTTTCCTTTATTGCTTTCGTCATTCTCGAGGCGGTTTCCGGCTGATGACTTATGCGTTCTTAATTATTTTACAACATTTTTTTTACTGAGCAGGCATCCGTAAGCTGAATGAAAAGGAGCTTTCATGGCGCGCACAAATACGATTATGTATATGTTTGTATACGGTATGCCTACATACTTATCATGTCTTCATATTTACTGGTTCGGAACTAGTTTGAAATCAGTTTGCTTTGCAGCTGAGTTAGTTAGTTCGACTTCTATCTTCTTTTCAATGCTAGCAACTGATATTTTTAAAGTAGCAAAGTCCTACCAAATGTCAATTATCAGTCTATAAAGTACTACATAACGCATTAGTCGGCCTATTTATCAGTGTGATACCAATTAGGGAGCTCTTAAGTCTCAGCATGCGCAATATATCAGTTAATAAGCCACTAAACCCATGCATTACCTTTTCACATTTAAATGAACTAGTTCATTGTGGACCAGTCACAACCAGTAGTTCTTTGTTTCTCAGCTTATGAGCGAAAAATCAGACTATTGACCTTATTAGCATTTATATTCGTCCAAGCCTCATTGCGTGCGTATTTCTGCATTATTATTTATAGTAATAGTAATACTAAAATTCTGAAACCTCGACATAAAAAACTTTGATGAAACGAAAAACTCAATATAACACAGTTTTCGGTAAATTCTCTGAAAAAACTTGCAGCCGGAATCTTCTTTAATCAATGGAAAGTGACAACAGTTACTCCAATCTTTAAAAATGGCGAAAATAATGATGTGCGTAACTACAAGGTCCGGCGCTCGAAGTGTAACCAATTAAAAAGGGCATACATTTAGTTTGAAAAATTACTTTTATTCAATTCAAAATAATACGAAATTAAGAATAAATTTGGTTTTGCTCGATATTACCACCTTTGCCTTGACTATGGCCTTGAGACGGTCCAGAAACGAATCGCAAACTGTGAATGCGATCCGAATGAGACTTGCAGGTATTTTGGTCTACTCACATTGGGCATTGGCTTTTTTCAGCGCTTCGAGACTGGTGAATCTTTTAGTTCGGACCTTGCTCTCCAAAATGGCCCAAACAGAATAATGCATCGGACTCGCGTCTGGTGAATTTGCCAGTAAGAGAGCCATTGTTGTGTTTTAGCCGTTCTGGGTTTCCTTTTATGGTTATCTTTTCTTATCTAAGTGAAAGGAGTGGTCTTTATACATTTGAGGGTGAAACGACTGCCCCGTTCATTGCCACTTCTGAGGTACTTCAAGGTAGTGTCATGGGTCCTCTACTTTTTGGCTTATTCACAAGGGATTTCAGCAGATGCTCATTTGCCAGGAACCCATTATAAGCAGACGACTTAAAAATGTTTGCCTCAATAAGAAACTCAGTTGGTGGGCTTAGGCTTCAGGCTGACCTTAATGAATTCGCTTCTTGGTGTACGTGTTCGGGTATCGCTTTAAATTAAAAAAAATATGTTTTCAAGTCACTTAATCTAAATCAGGTGATATTCAATAATCGACCTATTCCAATAATGCCCTCCAATATGTGGATAAGTCGATTTGCCTACGCGGCAATTTTTTTATAATTGATAAAAAATCAAAATCAAGAGTGCATGTTTTTCTTTATTGCTTGATTTGGAAATAAAAACTAAAAAAGACAAAAACTAAAAAAAAGTTTAACTTTTCGTTGTATTGAGCTTTTTATATTCTGCAAATGTAACGAAACTATGATAGATATAAAGGAAAATTTGTCCAACCCCATAAACTTTGTTATATCCAGATTTTGCATACCCTCTAATTAGTCTTTTTGCAATTTGTCCTACTCGAATAACTCTCTAACTCTGACGCTTAGTACTTCTTCTATCAAATACCAACATCATAAACTGAAACGTTTGCTGATTAGTGTGACTTTTTTCCTACAGAGATAATAAATGCACTATTCGCCTAATCGCACTGTATCTGCAATGTTTTTTTTACATCCAAATCAGCAAAATAGTTCGATAGAATAGTGGAGATATCCCATCTTTTATTTACCACTTTTTATTCACTTCACTTTTGCTATTTTCTTCTTGACGTTCCGCTGCCGCAACAGGTTGTGACTGTGGATATAAATAGGAGCTGCTAATCGAAGCAAAGTGGGTAGTTTCCCTATTATGCGGCATTTCAGCACTCTCATCGTGGCTTTCACATTCTACGACTATTCTAGTGAATTTTGTAAAGCTCCACAGCAGCAGC
The DNA here is from genome assembly GCA_037575425.1 of Anastrepha fraterculus. Taxonomy (NCBI): domain Eukaryota; kingdom Metazoa; phylum Arthropoda; class Insecta; order Diptera; family Tephritidae; genus Anastrepha; species Anastrepha fraterculus. Next base: position 33,723 of record JAYXIM010004075.1, on the reverse strand, counting down.
AGAAGTGCCAGCATCTCTATCCGATTAAGTGTACGTGTGTTTGTGTGTGTGTGGGCGTACATTTGCGGGTGCATATTTTTAGCTTACTAGCTTCCACCTACATTTAGTGGCCATTTGACATCCGGGTGACAGGATCATTTGTTTAATAACTACGACCGACGGAAGTAGACGCGTTGGCGAATAACTATGGCATAACGGGTATAACAGCGTGTACTGATAGTATGTGTCTAAAAATAAGTAAATAAATTTTAAGCAAAGTGTTACTGAAGTGAATATAATTTTGAACTCAATTTAATGCAAATGTGTGTACGCATTCATACGACTACTAAATATATGCGCGCGAATATAAATTTCTTAAATAGTGGAAATTATGCTGTATTATCGGGTGTTTTTTTTTATCTGCATGAGAACTATCGATATCGGTAACTATGGTTTGGCAGCTGCGTCGACATTTTTGTTCAGTGAGGTCCGGCAAGTCATCATGAATTATTTAACACCAGAACAATGCTTCCAAATTGTGGTAATTTACTTTGATAAATATCAATCTTCTGGCGAAGTTCATAGAGCGCAATGTTGAAGAAGACGCCGAAATATCGATTTCACGGTATTCTTTATTTTTAGCTCGTGTGAGAGTTGAAGCAAAATAACCATCATTTGCATTGCTTTTTGCTAATTGAACTCGTTTAAATTTATTATTCAAATTTATTGGAAAAAGTGGTCAAAAATGGGAATTAACGAATGGGCCACGTAACTCGTAGTCGCCGCGTCCATGTGGCCGATATCATAATCAAAAAATATATTCCATGGAATTATCTACCAGTTTTAATATAAAAAAAATCCATACCAACAATATTTCTGTTTTGTAATATCGTTTTAAGTTCTCGAGCTCTTAAAAAACACCCGCTACATACAAATATATATCAATGGAATTCATACCGCGATGTCTCAGCGCGAAATAATAATAATAAATAAAATTTGTGGCATTTCTTGCCCCATCCAATTCTCTCATATAAACAGCCCCCTCTAACTGAAGTGCATTCTGCCGTAATTAGCGAACATCTGGTAGCTCTCAATGGTACAGAAAAGCCACAAGGAACGCTTATGGCACTCCTGTAAAAAATAAAACGAACTGTTCTACTGAAATGATTAAATGCGACTAACGAACCAATTTTTTTTGCACTTTCTTTCGTGAAACTTGCCATAAATATTTTAAAAACCGATTTTTTTATCGGCTATTCATGTATTCGACGTAGAATTTTTGTTATTGATTTATGTGTTTCAAATCGATATCTTAACCGGTTAATCCAAATGGGATTGTTAAACGATTTCTTAGTCAATTATCGATTTTTATCGGTTTGTAATTTGTATCATCGGTTTATCATCGACTTCTAAATAAAATATCCCAAGGCCATATAAATGTATATGAATAATCTATTTTTAACCGTGAATATTTCTTGTTATCGATTATCTTTTTACCATCGATTTTCTATTCGCTTATTCAGAAGGCGAATGTTTAACGATTTCTAAATCATTTTCACATTTTTATCTCTATGTAATTCCTATTATCGATTTGTCTTAAAGCTATATTTTAATGGCTTATTCAAAATGCGATAGCTGGCGTAGTACTTTTAATCCATTTTCTGTATTTATAGGCCGATTCGAAAGATGCCTTTCCCCATTTTCTTCGATACCTTTTGCCCATCCGATACGATTTATTGTTTTCTGTCGATTTCTATCGCTGATCCATTTAAATTATCGCATAATTTTTGTCGATGCATTTTTATTATCGATCTATTTTTTACCATAGATTTTGTAAACGACTATTCCAAATGCGAATATTTTGCGAGTTTTTAGTCGGCTAACCATTTTCATTGGTGTATAATTCTTATTATCGATTTTTCTTAAAGATATATTTTAATGGCTTATTCAAAATGTGAATAATAGTGCAGTAATGATTGGAATTGCAGCGAAGGCGGCCGCCGTAGCCGAATGGGTTGATACATGACTACCATTCGGAATTCATAGAGAACATAAGTTCGAATCTCGGTGAAAGACCAAAATTAAGAAAGAGTTTTCTAATGGCGGTCGCCCTTCGGCAGGCAATGGTAAACCTCCGAGTGTATTTCTGTTCTGAAAAAGCTCCTCATAAAAAATATTTGCCGTTCAGAGTCGGCTTCAAACAGTAGGTACCGCCATTTGTGAACAACATAAAGACGCACACCACAAATAGGAGGAGGAGCTCGGCTAAACTCCCAAAAAGGGTGTACGCGTCAATTATATACGGGATCATACGTAATCATAGTTCTTACGAAGAAAAAACTGCAGTCTATTTTTTTTGTCTAGAAAGACCTCTGCGTTGCAGTTGCTTACCATGGTCAAGCTGAGATTGCGCTATGGAGGCATGCTCCTCGCAGAAGGATCGACAAACGCTTACTTCCAGCAGACTCTTCAGTTTTTCTTTAGTTGAATTTATTATTCTGTTGAAACTTTTTTCAATAAAATCTTGAGTATTGGTAACTCTAATGCTCTGCCCCGTAAATTTATGCTGACCCCGAGCGCCAGATGATTTTTATGACAAATTTTCATGGCAAAAAATTACAATTGCCTGCCGAGAAGCCCGTTTCATGTCCGCATAGGTCTTTGAACCAGAGACTCACCGAATTGTAGCCAAAAAAATCCACTCGGCCACAAATTTTTTTTTTAAGTGCTTTAGTAATAAATGTTTCAGTACAAGCTCAATTGATTTTCATCTATTTTCTATTATTTATTATCTGTTTTTATCTTATGAATTTTTTTATCTAAAACTGAACGTTGAAACTTATGCTCCTAAGTTCCTAGTGCTCATATTCCCAAGTTCAGTTTCTGCCAGTCTTTCCTACCATAGAATATGAAATAAAAGTCACTTTTGTTTTCTCAAGTTTTACTAACAATTTTTTTCTTCTCTCTTTTCAGGTAAGCGCAAAACAATTTGTATTAATGCTATCCCATTCATTGGGCGGTAAGAATTAAAACATTGCAAAAAAAATTTCATTTAAAAGGATATGCGTATGAGTGGAAGATTCTGATGCCTGTTATGCAGTTCAAAGTAAAACTCTTTAAGCCTTCATTTTTTTCAAACTTTTGAAAAATGTTTAATACTCTGCGCAATTGTAAAAAAAGTATAATTTTTGTATACATACAGCCTGTGAGAATTGATTGCAACCTATGAGTACATTCTACTAATCCCAAGTGGACACTTTGCGCCCCTACGGCAGTTGCATATTCGATATTCTTCAGACTACGCCCACTTTGCCACTCGATACCAAAAATGGTAGCACACATATGCGTGTGCACTCGCTTATGTGCGTGTATTGGGTGTTGTGAGAGTGAGAACTTGCAAACAAAGTTATTTCTAGTTTGATTCAAGAACATCGTTTTTATGTTAAAGTCCAAAACTCGATCTTTGACAGTTTTCTATATAAAAGTGCTTTCGATTCAATCAAAATTTGTCAAAATTGTTTTTTTAGCTTCAACATGTTATTTACTCTATCGCATTTATGTGTGCCACACAATATTCAGTAAATTCTCAACACTGCTCCACTGGTGATACAGGATGCGCATATCAAAATTTTCCATGGCTTCTTGGTTAGGTCCGGCTAAATACAATTTAGTTCATGCTTCAGTTCTGGAATCGTCTCGGACTTATTAGCAGAGACCATATATATTATACTATATATACCATAAGAACTCAGAGGTCATTTGACCTCATCATTTCGTAAGGTAATACATTCTAAAAACTCGTTCGAAATTGAGCCACTGTTTCACGAGCTGTGTGGCAAATGGCATGGTTTTGTTGAAACCACATATTGTTCTAGTACATGCCGTCTAAATCAGGGCATAAAGGACATAAAAAATATACACCGTAATCACTTTCGAGAAATTATGGTCCGAAGACTCCACCAGCCGAAAAATCGCCTCAAACAGGTGGGTGTATAATTTTTTCTTGAATCGTATATGAAATTTCAGTACCCCAAATCCGACAGTTTTGCTTTTTAACATATCTGTTTAGGTAAAAATGTGCCTTATCGCCCATCAATTAACAAAATGCACTCTTTGCAGAACGACCAGTTTTAAAAAAACGTTGGATCACTTTTAGGTGTTCCTAAACTGAATATCGCTCCCTCGATAAATTTGCCAAAGACTACAATACCAATTGTCTGAGAAAAAGTTGAAAAAAGAAATCCCTATCAATCCACGGGATGTCCTTTTCATGGTGAGTAGGAAGGAAGGTTAAAGAGCAATGTACAAATTTGCTCAAAGATTTACATATTTCCAAAAGTATAGAAACACTATGCAGAAGACCTCTAGTTTCAGTACGTACGTTTTGTGCAAGAAACCATTGATATATGTAAGGTAGGGTTGACTAATATGATTATCTCTAATAGAAAATAGGAGAAAATAATTTCTTGATGGATATGGAAAAATTAAAAAGAACTGGTCCAAAACCTAAGATTGATGGCAGGTATAAAAGAAGGATAGGAGGGTTGACTGTCAATGAAAACATCAGCCATAACTACTTATATTAGATGAGGACTTTCTCTCATTATTACGAAGAGAAGTATACAGCAAATTTTGAGAGAAAATTCGAATTTAAAATGTCAAAATAGACTGGCTAAACCGAAGCTTACACCACGCCACAAGGCAGCTAGGCTCGAATTTACCGATATTCATAAGTTCTGGTATGATGAATGGCAATCTGTCATTTTTAACGCGAAAATGTATCGATAGGCCTGAAGGTTATCAGAAGTTTTGGAGAGATATTCACGAGTCACGACAAACTCGTCACTCCCAAAACTTCCACGGTGAGTATCTTATGACCTGGAGTGCTTTTAGCTAACGTGGCAAGACCGCAATTTGTTTTATTTGGCATAAGATGAAAGCAGAAAATTACGTAGGAACTTGGTAATGTTTCAATGAATTTTGCCGGGTGTATCAAGAGGGCAATGCTCCAATCCACAGCGCAAAGCGCATAAAGGAGTTTTTTGCGTCGAAAAATGTTCCTGTGCTGAAGTGGTCTGCAGACCTGAGTCATTTGGAGAACCTCTGGAGCATTCTTAGCAAGCAAGTTAGTAAAGCCGGGCACCAGTTTAATAGCAGCCTAAAAAAGCTATTCAAGAGGAATGGGCAAAAATCAATGTCCTTCAGTCGCTCTTGAATTTGATGCCACGGGGACTAGTATCAGTTACAATAAATAACGGGGGGCATAGAAGCTGTTAAATATAATTTATATTGTTTTGTTCAGATTTTATTTAATATTAGTTATGTGCCACAAATGATATCTATTTCCCTTTACGCCTTTGAAAATTGAAATAGAATTTTTACAATAAAAGGCAGCTTTCTTCCCTTATGCCGAAATGTAAAAAGATTTAACCTCTGATTATTTTATTACAAAATACAACGTTTGTGCAGTGCAAGAGAGCTATCTATTTCGCTTAGTGTGTCTTTCGTAATGTACATGAACTCGAAATAATGACCTGATGGCATGAAACTACAGTCTGTGTCAGAAAAAAAGAACCGGTTTTTTTCTTGTAACTTCAAGATATATAGTCCCGCTCAAGGGCTACGACGCCAGTGACAACTCAAGTTAGTGTCGTTCGAAACTTTTTCATAAACGCAACCAAACAAAAATGAGCGAAATGTCGCGAAGCGTTTCGAGGCGGTAGTTATGCACGCATTCGAAAGGGCCGAAATTATCTTACGCCGCGGCTGCGAAAGTGATGAAAGAATCAAAAAAGTTTGCTGTGATGTTGAATCAGCGGTATAAGATGTACAAAAATGTTGATGGCTTTTTCGAGCGCGACTTGAAGCGAGTGACGACAAAAAAGCAGGATAAAGTGATCGTTCAACTTTTTAAGCGAGACCCTTCTTTGCGACTGTGCCAAGCACGCACAATTCTTGCTAAAAGGGGAACAGATGTGAGTATCAACACCATCGAACGACGATTGAAGGAAGTGGACCCATCCTACCGTCCCACATCATCAAAACCACTGCTCTCATAAAAGCACATTGAGAAACGCTAGGCTTGGGCTACCAAAAACATGAAACGTGATTGGAGTAAGGTTGTTTCCTCGGATGAAGCAACTTTCTGGGCTTCGGTTCCACTTGGTCCGCTTGGTCCAGAAGCCATATTAAAATTGTACAGCGCACTGTTAAACACCCGGTGTAAGTGAATATTTGGGGTTGCTTCTCCGAGCGCGGTTTCGGATATTTGGAACTCTTCACCCAAAATTTGAACGCTGAAAAATGGTCGAAGTTTACAATCGCGGATTTTTTAAGTCGGTGAAAAAGATGTATCCAGGAAAAAACAATGATTGGGTCTTGCAAGAAGATGAGGGGGCGGGTGAATTATGAAAACGCATCTTGCCGTGCGTCAAGTTCGCAAAATCTTCTCCTCTTTGTCGACGAGTTACTTAGAAAAGCTGGTTCGAAGCATGCCGAGAAGATGCCAGGCTATACTCGACAACGATGGAGACTACATGGCTTATTGAGCAATTGCGACTTGTAATTTTTTGCATACATTATTTACTTCAGGAATCAGGAATTTTTCTGACACAGACTGTACTTATATCTAAAAAAATATTTCTTCCAAAACTTGTATTTTAATTAAATTTATAATATTATACATGCATAAAATTCGCTAACTAACTATGAGAGATGATAACTTCTTTGACCGTTTAACCTATAGATTCATAAGTAGAAAAAAACGAAACTTGCTCAGTATGTACGTACCTACCGTCCACGAACAGAAAACGAGTGTGCGGCCTTCATGTGCGTGATTTTTCCCAATGCCAGCGTTATTGACATATTTCGTTTGTGTTGTTTTTTTCTTTGCTGGTTGTGTATGCTGTTCTATTGCACTGTAAAAAAATATTCCTTACATACATATGTGCATGCAGTCTGCGCGTGTGTTGCAAGTCACGTCACTGTTTTTATTGTCGCATTTTTTCTCACCTTGTCAACGTGGAAAATTGCATCCCGTGCCGGTCTTTCTCCCATTGCGGTAGATAAATATTAACATATTTATATTAATATTGATTTTTGGGTGATTGTTATTCATTTATTATCATTTTTGCTGGCGATGTGCTAAAGTTTGCTTTTCTACTTGCGCTGTTTTAATTTATTATGCGTTTCTCTGAAGCTCTCTATTTTTTGAGTGAATGAATTTCCATATTCAAATTATATTTATTATGTTATTCTTACTTGGAATTTTTAATTATTTAATTTGATTTTATTTGCATCATTTTTTGACTGCCGTTTTCCCATGTAGCAGTTTCACAGCATTCTCGCCTGAGACACAGACATACACAAGGACAACCCACACACATGTTAAAGCTCATTCGGAATTCGGATTTGCGTCAGATAATAAACAGAAACTAGCTCTCTCTTCGGTCCCATTTCCTATAAAAGTTCATATCGTGGCTCATACTCGTAATCTAGCGCACTCAGCATTCACCTTTAAAATAACTTTTTGAAACGTTAAATTAGTTTTTCTCGGAAAAAGCATGTTTTTCATTTAAATTCGGCGTACTCAATTTAATCACTATAAAAAAATGGTATTTACAGCCCGAATATTTGTATTGAGAAATAGAAATTAACAAATTCGGAAAATTCATGTCAAAACAAGTAATCGCACAAAAATAGGATGCGACAGGACTGCGGTACATTTCAAACGCGCGGTCAAAGCGAATCTATAGAATGCCAATTTAAATTTCTTACGAAAAATTAAATACCCTGCAGTGATTGAATTTTTATTTTTGGAAGGATTAAAAGCAAAGGAAATTTATGAACGAACGTTGAAAGTGTAGAAGGACATTTCGCCATCAATTAGATGGTAAAAAATGGGTTGCTCAATTTAAACGTGGCCGTACAAGCCCTGAAAACAATCCACTACACAAACGTCCAAAAACAGCAGCGACATCAGAAATTGTAGCAAAAATACAGAATGTCGCATTGGAAATTCGTCGAGTGACTATAAGAGATTTAGTAGGGCTTCTACTTAGCATCTCATTGGGCAGTGAAAGCAATATTTTGATTGAAGTTTTTGGTTTCACAAAGTTGTGTGCACAGTCAGTGCCGTTTTCGCTAGAATGGAATAAAAATACCTTCGAATGTGACTTTCTTAGCATCACTTAGAGCGTTTTCGAAAGGACAAAGTGAATTTTGTGCATCGATTCATGACTATGTGTGAGACTTGGGTCTATCACCATGGTCCTAAATCAAAACCGAGGCTAAAAAGTGGTGTGAACCTGGCTCTTCGGCTGCGAAACGAGTTCGTGTCCAGAAATCGGCCAAGAAGGTGTTAGCATCAGTTTTTTGGAAGCGAAAGGAATTTTGTTTGTGTATTACAAGCAAACCGGTAAAACAATAAATTCTGAATAAGTGTAATTCGAACCATATATTTTTTTTTTTATCGAACCATAAAACTTATTGAACCACCTAGTAATTGGCGCAATATGGATGGTAATATTAGTTTGGGGAACAACATATACATTATTTTCTCGGTAGATGGTTGTAGTATTAGATATCCCGTAAAGTATCGAGTTTATGCTCGTTGACAAGGTTACAGTTCACACTAAACAATTCTTTTGCTGTTTTTTGCTTGCTCTATTCAGTTGTCAGTTACAGGGCGGTAACAATGATAGTCAACAAATAGAAAATTCGGTACATTCGGATAGTTTTTCTTTGATAAAGGCGAAAATTCAAGTCAGGCCGTGAAAAGTGTTTCTGGTGCCGATACTGTAACAGGTAATGACGTGCAATTTCGATTTCGTCGATTCCGTTAAGGAGTTTTTGATATTAAAGAAAATGTCGATAATGTCAAAACTGTCGATAAAATCACAGAATTAATCTTAATAGTCGTAGAATCGCCCAGCAGCTAAAGATCGACCACAAAACAGTTTTAAACCGTTCGCGCAAAAATAATGTATTTCTTTTTCCCCCAAACTTATATACTAATGTGGGCATAAAGTAAGGTGAATTTGGTTGTAAAATGAAAAATCTTTATTTATTCTTGTAAATCAATTTTATCCCCTTCAAAATAATCCCCTCTCGATGAAATACACTTATGCGAACGATTTTTCCAATCCCCGAAACATGCCAAATAGTCAATTTCCGGTATAGCCATCAGCACCTTCTTCGATTCAGCTTTTATCTCCTCAATCGACTCGAAACGCGTTCCCCGGAGTGGTCTCTTGAGTTTTGGGAATAGCCAGAAGTCACATGGAGCCAAATCAGGCGAATACGGTGGTTGCGGAACGATATGCATGGAATTTTTGGCGAAATGGTCACGAAGAACGAGTGCAGTGTGAGACGGTGCATTATCGTGATGCAAAAACCAAGAGTTGTTGGCCCATGATTCTGGTCTTTTTAGACAAATTGCTTCACGTAAACCACGCATAACGCTCAAATAATATTCCTTATTAACAGTTTGGCCAGGTGGAAGGAATTCATAGTGCACCACACCACGAAAATCGAAAAAAACTGTCATCATAACCTTTATTTTTGAACAACTTTGACGTGCTCTTTTCGGTTTGGCCTCGCCTTTAGCTCGATATTTGCTTGATTGGTCGGTTATTTCAGGGTCGTAAGCATAAATCCAAGTCTCATCTCCCGTAATGATGCATTTGAACTTGTCCTGATAGTCTGAAAGCATTGTTTCACACACATCAACGCGACGACTTTTTTTCCAAGGAATTGAGAGTTTTCTGTACCAAACGAGATTTGACTTTTCGTCTTTAGACTGATCCTTCTGATATTCCGATCATATCAGTAAGATCTTTAACAGTCAACCGACGATTTTTGAGCACTAACTCCTTCACTTTATTGACGTGTTGGTTATCTGTTGACGTCGATGGTCGTCCGGAGCGCCCTAAGTCATCAACACGTTCTCGACCCTCTTTGAAGTCTTTGTACCACTTATAAACATTTTTCCGCAGCCGAAATTTCATTCCGCAAACAAAATTTGATGGCACTTCTCTGCTCAATCAAATCAGACATTGTAAAAATCAAAAAATGCACTCTTGGTCGTTTGGTAAACACAAGCGTAAATATATTACTGATAATGACATTCACATGAAAGTTGCCCAGATGTTATTAACAGTGCTGCCAACTCATGAAAAAAATAGCTAGAGCGAAATTTTAATCCCGCGAAGTTTGACAAATAAATTCACCTTACTTTTTGCCCTTATAATAGCCACTATCGCTACTATCCGCGTTAGGTTGATAGCTCTGTTTCAAAACACGATTTGGTTGGATATGCGAGAAATTTGTTCATAATTAAGAGTATTAGCTCTGTTTCCCTTCTATATCTATTAGTTGCATAGCTAATACAAAATAAAAGAACAGGATATTATAAAATTGTGTTTGGCCTGGCTTAAGTATAGGTTGCCAAGTGTACCTATTGTGCTCGTTCGAATTCCAACAGAATTCAACACATTAAAGTACATTTGTACTTGCCGTAAATACAGGGATACATACAAGCATACTTATAGTATCCTTTTCAAACGCGCACCAGCTCTCTTTGCGTTTTCCCCTGGGGCTTGAAAACGTGCATCTTTTAAAAACTGCACATTCTGTTCGCTCTATCCCTCTCTCTTGCTATCGCTTTCCTGTGCTGTTGCATGGTTTCTTTATGTGCACAATGCCACTAAAGTGAGTTGGACCACTGTGCAATAGGGGCGGCGGAACGTCAGCGGGTTGTCAACACTCATGCAGCTGCTATTGGTTTGGAGCCAAACGAGTGGGAGCAACAGGAACCGAACTCAGCTGCACTTGTGCGTGCGTTTCAGTTTGTGGTTTTCCTCTTGTGAAAAAAGAATTGCGCTTATGCGGGCGAACCCCAGAAATCGTACATTCCATCTTATTCTACTATGAGTGTACAAGTATTAGATGGTGAGGCCAAATCCAACAACCTCAGAGCTTTCGAGTTATGCAAATATGCATTGCATATGGCCTTGTTGTTGGTCATGCCAGTTGCAGCAACCATTTTCAACGCTGATAGTGCTTAAAGTAAAGCGGAAACTTGTCGGTCGCTTGCCGCACACTCAAGGCAAGCCGTCTAGTTAGGTACGTAGTACCCAAAACAGACAAAGAGAAAGCCAGCTGGAGTCTCCCAATGGTGTGACAACTTTATCTTGTGCTCTAAAGCATTCGAGCACTTTATGGAGTTTACGAGCAGTTTGTAATTTGGTGGCACATCGTGTCGCGCCCTCTATGCATATACCAACTTATATAACTTTTATTTATATGTGTGTGCGTGTGTATGAATTGTACAAACTGCAAAACTCGTACTTTTGGTTGCCGAATTTCTTAATTACAAGCAACTACGCGTAATTTCATCAAGTGTTTGAGAGGTCTGCCGTTTTGAGTTAGATCCATTTGTTTGCGCAGCAAAGCATTCTTCTCATGCAAGCCACTTTACTAACGCCCAACTCTTGGATTGTACCACCACATTACACTTTTAACATCACAATCCATTCTAACTATATATTTACTGTTGAAAATTGTTTAGTCATTTTTGTTGGTAGAGCTTGTTAGCATTGTGGCAGCAAAGTCATGTTTTTTGAATTTTACTAATTTAAAATTTTTATTTAGTTAGGTTAGATTTTTTAAATTTTTTCATCTTAAAAATGGAGTATACTTTACTAACCGAGACGATGAGTTTACTGCTCACTTTAAAGTGTCATTTCATGGTTTTCTTGAATAACAAGACACGTCAAAAAAGCATTTGTAAATTACGAGACTACGGCAGCCCACGAGTAATTTACTCAAATACTGCAAGCTTAACTAAAATTAACTAACAGTTGCTTCTTGTTTGTAATGGATTAGGGAATAAGTTCGTATCGTTTTTACCGAAGACTTTTATTTAAACAAAACACAATAATTACAGGATAATAATTACACGATATGAAGTGTTACCTATTCAAAACACCATAACTTTTTTGTGTGAAATTAGTTTTTATTGATTTCAAAGACAAAATTGTTCAAAAATTGTTCAAGAGAGCGGTCGCCAAACCAGTCGTGAATTGGCGGAAATGAAAAAACAAAGAAAGTCGCCTTCAAATTGCTACTCGGCATCTCGCCCACCATCGAGCAAGACGCAGCCATAAACAGCGCGACTCCTCACGGGAGATGAGAAATGGTGCCTATACATAATTATGAGACAAATAAAGGAGTGGCTCGATCCAGGTGATACGCCAAAACCGAGAGTCAAGCTGGATCTTGATCCAAAGAAGATCATGATATATGTTAAGTGGGACTGGGTGGGCATGGTGCACTGAGAAATGCTCGAACAGAATGTCACGGTCAACAAGGAGCCCCTCATTGCCCAGCTACACCGCGTGAATGAGGCTATTCGACTGAAAATACCTGATCCCTAATCAAAATAGTCAAACCATACTCCTTCGCGACAACACCAGGCCCCACAAGACGTCAAAGTCGCATCCCAAGAGCACCAATGGGAGATCCCTCAGCATCCGCCGTATTCTCCGGACCTTACACCGACCGATTACCATCTTTTCCGCGCCCTGTCGAACTATATGAAGATCCTTAAAAACTGGCTCAACAACTTCTTTGACCAGGCGAATTTTGGCGGAACGGCATCAATAAATGGGGCGAGAGCTGGAAAAAGGCTGCAAACGGCAACGAGATTATATAATTGATTAAATTAGTGATATAATTATTGTTTTTTGTTTAAATACAAAATTTCTGTAAAAGCGCTACGAACTTATTCCCCCACCTAATAAATTGGTTAAGTTCTTGTCCAGCTCTTCTTTAATAAACTTTCCGTTATACATAATATCTAAAAAGAAGATACCGCGCACTTGTTCGGTGGTGTTTTTGTAAGCTGTGCATCCTTTCGTCCTGTGTCAGGATTTAGAACCCAAAAGTTCAAACGTTTTCTTTATGAAGAGATTATCTTATATTGTGGATATATTTTCCTTTAAGCTAAATGCGCTTTTTAGGTTTCTCATAAAATTTATTTATATAAGCAGAAAGCAATGTTTTTCGTAGCCCTTCAATATACGCCCACTTCTCTTCAGATCATCAATAATTTTTCTTAAACTTCTTCTTCAAAAATATGAAAAATTCGAAATATTATTTCACTCAACCGCAGTATTTCTAGTTGAATTCCTAATAATTTATTATCAAATTTATATTCTATCAACACTATTTAAACAATAATTTTGGAGAAAAGGAGAGGTGCAGATAGTATGTGTACCTAAGACCTGGAGAGGGTAATATTCTAAAGAAGCTAAGTCTTCTCCCATACTGTGAGTGAGTTTAAGTATTTGGAAGCCACTTTCTTGTAGAGCAGCCTTCGCAATATGAATCTTTTGAAGAGAAACTCAACTCGACTCCATTTTACCGCCTACAGTTTTCTGGTAGTGGCTTCATTTAGTTTTAATAAAATTAAGATTAAATTAAATTTTTTTCTTTATAAACGACTAATATGTTAAGATGATATCTCAGTCTCAAAAATGTACACCAATCAACTTTTCAAGAGATTGTAAGCCTCGAACCGTTTTAGGCGAAACTGAGCACCTTTTTTTGCTATCGCATAGACTTTTTTGTTGCAGCTGAAGTTTATAGCTATGAGCTCAAATTAATGAATGAATTAATTTTCGCTTATTCTCTTTATACCGATTCAAAAACTCATCTCGTGAACTTTTGATGCGCAGCCGCCTCTACAGTCGCATCCGACTAATGTGAAATTTTAAGCAACTCTTTTCTTGGGAAATTCTAAAATCAGCGCGACTTAGAACGACTCTTTCGAAGGGAGTTTGATTTAATAGTCCGGGAGCCAGGGGTCATTTTGACCTCATCATTTCATGCCGACTGATTTTAATACTGAAGGCAGGCGCCATCCAATGGATGACGAAACCAACCGTCAACTGGTCCAGTAGCGGTGGGTACGTGAGTGGGATGCTGCCAAACGTCAGCTGAACAGGCGAACTTGTAAAATAAATTAAAAAGTAAAACTACTTATGCCGATTGAATTTTTTTACATAATTTTGGACACATGAAAATATAATAATGATGGTCAGCTGCGTTTATAGCGGTGGGAAGACCGTCAGCCGAAGCAAGAATGTATCATGGCGTTCAGCTGATGTATTTTCCCCCCTCTACGGTGCTGCTGACTTTTTTTTTATTCTACTCAATGTCAACGATACATGAAAAAAAATTTCAGCTGGTATAAAATGAGTTGGTAGAAATTTTTTTTCAACATGTTTCGTACCCTCCCAAAATCACACCCACCGCGGGTGCGCCAGCTGAGGTTCACTTTCGTTATTCATGAAAGCTAAATCACAAGTATAGTCAAGAATTTAACTGTATAAAAACGCAGTCCAAAATCGACCCCTGGCTTCCGGAGTATGAAGAACAGGTTTATATAGCTTTTCGTCCTTTACCAGCCAGCTGATGGGGAAGCGCAGCCTGGTAAACAGGCACCGGGGGATCTATTTGGTTGATCTAGAGGTTGAATAAGTAGATAAAGGCGTCACAAAGTACTTTTCTTTCACGCTTTTTCATTATCAGCTTAATTCCTATACGAATTTTTAGCTGCTGCCCAGAAAACTCTTGACCGAAACCGAAAGAAAAAAATCTACATCCACATCCCAAGTATGAATACGGCTATAAATCTAAATGAGCGTGAACTAAATTAATTACATATGATTGCGTAACTGAAAACTTCGCTTTTAGTCTACAGGGTATAAAATGCAAGCACATCCCACATGACACACACTTAAGCACATTCTAGAACACTCGCATCGAAATTCAAACTCATACAAACGCATAAATGCAAGCACATGAAATGGTCTATGCCACCGCAGTAGCAGCCATACCGGAAATGCGCAAATTTATACGAGTGCACTTGAAAACTTTCGACAAAAGACGCACACAGAGCTTTGTTGGCGTTGTTTGAATAACACCATGCGTTCAGCACCCGAGCCGCGACTGCATCCCCTTTAGTCGGTTCCCAATTATGTAAACACTTTACTCTTCACCCGCTACTACTCATACTCATACTCATACTCGGAGTGCATACTCTTTACCGCTTGCCATAAGCACTTAGTTTTAAACGCTTAACGAATGCATGTACAAAAATTAAGGCACTACATGCGACCCAATAGGACATACTTATATTATTTTATTATAATTCAAAATGGTTTATTTAAAAACTTGATATATTTTTTCATTAGAATTTGCATTTATTTGGTTGGCCCAGCTGTGCAGATTTGGTACACCCCGCAACAAAATGACAGCACGTCAACATTTTTAACAATTTTGTCTATTATTCTTCTTTTTTTTTTTATGAACCCATATGAACACAATTTTTGAATTTTGTGCAAAAAATGGCAGAATTCCTCAAACTTTTGTTCCCAATTCCACGAGTTTTACGTAGAATTGCTAGAAAGAGTTTTGGTATGCTTGGATTTATAGCATTTTCTATACTTTAAAATAAAGAGCAAGTTTGAAGGAGCTGAAAAATCTCAGTGCTAAATTCGGTTACGACCGAACTCTATATACCGACGCATATTTTAGTAATATTTAAAAAGTTATTATTGGGATACCCTAAAAGGGAGTCGGTAGATACCTATGAAATGAGACTTTTTTTCAATTTCAAGCGTTTATTAACAAAAAAATGGTTACAAATTTAATCTTCAAAATAGTAGCCATCGCTAGCGACACATTTTTCCCATCTCTCAGGCAATTTGTGGATGCCGCCCCAAAAAAATTGGCCGTCTTTGGCCGCAAACCAATCATCGAGCCATTTTTTGGCTTCTTCGTGAGAATTAAAGCGCTGCTCGGAAAGTGCGTCGTCCATCGATGCAAACAAATGATAATCGGAAAGCGTCATGGCTGGTGAGTAAGCCGCATGCACCAGCGGTTCCCCATCATACGTCTCCACTGGAGAAATACACCCATTTTTCATCACCCGTAACGATTCAATGCAAAAACGACTTCCTTTTGAACCGGGAGAGCAGCATTTCACAAGTGGTTTTCGGTTCTCTTGCTGCCTTTCAGCCAGTTCATGCGGCACCCAAACGTCTTTCAAACGTTTGGAAATGGTTTTTTTTTTGTCACTCCCAACTGCTCTGCCATCATTTCTTGCGTTTCACCGTCATCTTCATCCAACAATGCTTGCAATTCGGCGTCCTCAAACTTTTTCGGTGGCCGGCCACGGTCCACATTCTCCACGCTAAAATCACAACTTCGGAATTTTTCGAACCACCTGAAGCTGTATGCTCTACTTAGAGCATGTCCACCATGAGCTTCTATAAGCATTTGCTGAGCTTGACAAGGGTTTTTCTTCAATTGATAACAGAAAATCAACGATGTCCGCAAATCGTAGTTTGAAGACACGAAATTTGACATTTTTGAGAGCGACAAAAATTCATTGTGTATGAAACGTAACAAACAGGGAAAAAACAAAACATTTGGGAAGGCGACATCTATGGACTAATAGCTGGTATCATAGGTATCTACCCAAAAAAAAAATATATTATATTAATATTTAATATTTTTTCATATTTTTTAAGAATAAGTAAAAATTTGATAAATTAAGCATAAAAATTAAAATCATTCAATAATAATCATCGAAAAGATTTTAAGTACTATCTTAATTCTTTTGAAAATATTTTTCAAACCTGCGTTTGTCAGTTTTTAATTACTTTTTCAACTCACCCTAAACTGGTGATTTTCGCCACAAATTGGACTAGTATTTTTAGTGTTCATTATGAACATAAGTTCATTCAGCGCTATGATGCTGATGTAAAAGCTGGCTATTTCATTAAGCGGTATGATGTTCATGTAAAGGCTGACATTTGGACTTTCCTAGCGCATCGCCATATTAAAAATACTATCTGTGATTCAAAAATAAAAGGCGAGCTATGGTATCCTCAAAGCCAACAGGTAATAAAGTAGTTCAAACTAAAAAATTCGGCTGCAAATATACTGCAGAGCTCTTATACATATTCACTTTTCTTCACATAATTAGTCATGCAATCGGGTTGAATAACTATTTTACTAAAAAAATAAAATAAAAATGATTTTGAGTCATGAAAATAGTGAAATGAAATTTTTATTTTGACCTTTACTCACTCCATTGCCTTTCTGTTTGTATACTGCAGCTGTCTAATCCACAAGTGTGAAATATGATTGACGTAGGACACCGTTTGCAAAAATTCTATGGTAAATCTGCCACTAAAGTGATTAATTTTGCGTCAATTTGTATTTGTATTTGAGTCGGGTGAATAAACACCTTAAATTCCAATGTTTGCGCTTCAACAACGTGCTGTTGAAAAGTTTCGGTCGCAAATTAATAATTTTCCATAAGTATTTGCACTCAATTTGGCTTTTAGAAGTATTTATGTATCAGCATATGCTTGTAGCCTGGTGCATCAGACAACATTGTTAGCAGTTTTAACATTAATAGTGGCACTCATTCGAGTAATTTGTCAAATGAAGTGTTCGCACTATTTAATGCTTTTAGTTGTTTGTAGCTACACACTTCATCTACCCTCCTCTACCGCATACATACACACTTTCAAGTGCACTTGCAGCAAATGCTATGCCACCCGAAATCATTTGAGTTGAATTGTTTCAGCAACTACTCAGCAAAAATTCTTATTACTAATGACATTTCGTTGCAGCGTCAAAGCGACTATTGCCGCATCACCACAACTATGCTCTTAATCGCAGACCACCCACTCGCTGACATCCACTCATTTATGCGTTCATATTTAGTAACCCGCATTTCCCCCTATTTTCACTCACCCATTCCGCACTCAACTCAATGCCACTCGTGCCGCGGATGATGATAACTATTACATCAAAAACTAACGTCAAGTACAATTAAATTACTCATAAATTTTGTCGTTTGGTGAAGTTTCTGGATGTTGTTTTTGTTGTTGGCGTCATTAGTGTTATTTTGTTTTGAAATATTTTAGTGGTAAATGGGCGTGTGACTGAGTCACTAATTGCGCTTAAATCGCTGGCTGCTTTTGTCTTGTTAAAACAAAATGCTCTTGAATTAATTTACTAAATAAAGCGTCACTACGTAAAATTTTGTGAATGTGACATTTTTAAAAGTATTTTATTTCATGATTTATTAACAATTTTGTCGGTTTTTCGGCTGGGATGAGATGTACGTATACATATAAATGTAGGTGCGTGTGTAAACAGGTCTTGTTTCTACACTACTGTACGATTATATTAGAGTTTAAGCGAATTACAGCAGGTAAAGTTATTCACAATTTTTTGGGAATCTCTCTCTACGAGAAAATGAATAAATAAATTCAAATTTTCATTAAAATTTAATTTATAAAAGATGATCAATTTAGAGGCATTGTATTTTAAATTAAAAGAAACAATGAAAATTCAAATTGATTGGGCAATCTTTATTATTTTTTAGTAGAACCATTCATGGCATTTATTTTTAAAAGGTAATCCCTTTGACGAGTAGCTCACAACTGCGCCATAATTCGACCATTTGGAATGACTTGCTGGAGGACTTCGGTCTGTATCTCGAGAATAACTTTAATAATATTGACCTCAAATACCTCTTTAGTGGACTTTACTAGACTTTACATACCACCGCAAATAAATTTCCAAAGATGTGAGATCACACGATCCGCTGATCCGAGACGAGAGATAAATCGCTAACCGAAACAACGACGCAGTAAATCCATTGTGTCACGGGCTGTATGGCAAGTAGCACCATCTTGTTGGAACCAAATGTTGTGGAAATCATGGGCTGCAATTTCCGGCATCAAAAGGTCGCCAGCCTCGTCTTTGAAAAAATATGGACCGATTTTTCCTCCAACCCATAGGCCGCACCAAACGGTTGCTTTCAATGGATGTAATGGCTGTTTTTGAATGGTTTCGGATTGCTTTTCAGCCCAAATATGACAATTTATGCTGGCATGGCAATTGACGTAGCCAAAAATGGGCTTCATCGCTCAACACTAGTTCACCTGAAGTTGGCCTGAGAGTCCTATGAACACTTTTCACAGAGCGTTGATTTTCGTACGATTTGTGCTTCTACGTCAATGAATGATGGAATGTCAATGAATACTGAAACAAATTATGTATTTAGTTTGATAGTAGTCACGCGAATTATGTTTTAAAATGATGTGTAACTCGCGTGATCTGTCAAAACACCTCTATTGGAAAATGTATCTCAAATCTTCACTCAATCAACACTCTTTACAAGCTGGCACAAAATTAATCATCCCATATGTATTTATTGAGATTTATAATTTTTGCAAAGGCCGCACTAGACAGC
Source organism: Anastrepha fraterculus (assembly GCA_037575425.1). Taxonomy (NCBI): domain Eukaryota; kingdom Metazoa; phylum Arthropoda; class Insecta; order Diptera; family Tephritidae; genus Anastrepha; species Anastrepha fraterculus. The sequence continues at coordinate 14,396 of JAYXIM010004075.1, read as the reverse complement.
TGCAGTATACAAACAAACAATCAATGGAGCTCGTCAAGGGCGAAATAAATATTTCCAGCACTCAAAAATTTTTTTTCTCTTAAATAAAAAAGTAAATCAAAAACAAAATTGATTCTTATTCATGAATCATAGCTGAACCGCGAAAATCCGAAAATTAAAAACTAAACGACAATATTTCAGCCTAAATATAATGTTTTCTTATCTGGAAGCGGTGATATATTATAAACAGACCAGGAGATCTTAGATAGATGGCGACAACATTTGGACAATCTTTTAAATGATAGCATCAAGACGAGCACTCACCTTGGGGAGCAGCTGGAAACATCATCCCTCCACCAGAATTTGACGAAATTATCGTGGCCCTTAAAAAACTTCGAAATGGAAAGGCAAGCGGCGAAGACTCTACAGCGTCTGAGCTCCTGAAAGAAGATACTGAGGAGTTACATAAGTGCCGCCACCATTAAATAATTGACGTATGGGAAAAATAATCCTAACCATCTGATTGGCTAGGCTGCATAATTTTCCGAGTACACAAGAAAGGTGATAAGAGAGTATGCGATAACTATCGTGGTATCTCACTGCTTAACACGGTCCGAAAGAATAATTGAAGACTACCAATGCAGATTTCGTAGAGGCAAGTCTACAATCGACCAATGTTTTGTTCTTAGTCAAATGTTTGAGAAACACGATGAATACGGGCTAGATATTCACTGCCTGTTCGTTGATTTCAGGCAAGCCTTCGACAGTATTAAAAGAGACAGGATCCAGCACATGCTGCTTATTCTTAGAATACCTGCTAAACTAATGAGGCTCGTTAGCGCAACGCTCACAAATACACAAGCAAAAGTTATCATTTAAGAGAAACTCACAGAGTCGTTCTCTATTGAATCAGGAATAAAACAAGGTGATGCCTTATCAACAGCCATATTCAATTTGATGCTGCCTTTTGTCGTAAGGGAAGTCAACGAAGGTGGTGCCTTGATAACTAAAACATCCCAAATATGTGCTTACGCAGATGGCATCGCTATTCGCTCATGAAATAGGAATGATTTAAAAGAAATTTTCTTAAAAATTCACAAAATTCCGAACGGTATTTGCCTTTCTGTAAACGAGGGCTAAACCAAATATCTGTTGAAATCGAGGCGGCCTGCAGAGATGTTAAATTTCCATGTAGGAAAAGCAGTGCAGCATTTTAAGTACCTAGGAGTTATGTTCGCATGTAGCGGTGATTCAACTTACGCCGTCAGGGATCGCATCAACGCCGCCAACAAAACGTATTACGCCCACCTTAACTTGTTCAAGTCCCGAATTTTGTCTAAAGCTGTAAAGTTAACTATGTACAAGACCCTTATGCGACCAATCCTAACGTATGCTGGTGAGGCATGGACTCTTAATTAAGGTTCAAGGCAGCGCGCAAGTTGCCAGCATGTAAAGAAAATTTTATGAAAGATCTCTGGCCCAATAAGAATGGATGATGGTACCTACAGAATTCGATTGAACTCTGAACTGAACGATCTAACTCAGAACGAGACAGCTGTACGTTTTATTAAAGCGCAACGCATAAGATGGCTAGGTCCTGTGATCCGTAAGCCTGCTGACTGTACCGTGAAGAAAGCCTTGACAGGAAAGCTAATGGGCGTGAAGGCCAAACGCAGGCCGAGCAACCGTTGGATAGACGCAGGGGAACACGATCTTAAGAAATTGGGAATACGTAACTACGAAGCAACAGCTCAAGATAGACAGCTTTGGAAGAGTATTTTGAAGGAAACTTTAACGCACCCCGCGTTGTAACGCTATGAAAGAAGAAGAAAAACTGAACAGCGAGCATATACGATTGAGCGTTTGAGCACATATACATAATTCGCGCTTGCACCCTTTTTTTATATTCGGCCGGGCTCCTTCTCCGATGGCGGGACCTACAGTTTTATTTATTATTTTATTTTTATATAAAAATATGGTTCATACTACAACAAAAACCGTAAAACTCAAACTTCCAAACTTTGTACAATATTGTAAAAAATTCAACAAATTTTCATCAGAATTTTAAAATTTTAGGGTTCGAATTTTCAGCCCATTCAAATTTTTTTAATGGTGTGCCTGTTAAAGATGTCTCAAAATTCGAATGGATTTTTAAAAACTTGTATACTTGTGTTGACGGTGTTAAGCATTTTCTTCCACATAACGAATGTCAATGGCATGGAAGTTTCAATGAAAATAAAATCTAATCATCGGATTTGGTCACCAGTGACCTTTTTTACTACCAAACTCGATGCCCATTGTGAGGGTCATACGAACATCTTATTCTTTGACTTGCAGAAGAAAAGATGAAGAAAGATCTGCAAAAGTGTATAGAGCAAAAAAAAATACGATTGAAAAGTAAGAACAGAAATCTACCTAAGTCAATTCTGTTTATATTTCTGTAAAGACTTATTGAACGTTCCTCGTATTAGGCAGGATATCCCCATGCCCAATGGAGATGTAGAAACGCACTAAGTTTTGTGTAAATTTCCGAAAGTACCAAACTATGTTTCGTAGTCATATGCGCATACACGCTCACCTACATGGCGGCATGTACCGACAGCAAGTTAAAAGTTTTCGAAACACAACAACTTTTCGAAATTGTTTTATAGTCTTTCTATTTCCATTTTTCAACCACTGCGAAAGCACGAAAATTCTTCAAACCGACAATAAACCTGCTTACTTGCAACAATTCGACAAGAACAACAATTTTCATACACCAAACGGGCACATGTGTCCGGAGGTGACACAAAGTGGGTGTTCATATAACAGGCCATGGTATTCCCAAAAGTTGCAGCTGCATGTTTTTGTAAATTCTTCCCTTCGCGGAAAGTGACCTGATGTGTCACGTAGTTGGTGGTTGTTATTTCGTGATATTTTTATTCATTCTCTCCTCGCCAGTTGCCAACTTAGATTGAAAAATAGCAGCAATAGCGTTATTCGTTGTTAAATAATCACACACACGCATTTGTGCACATCTACATGACCACACATACATATCTAATTACACGTGCATACATGTGTATGCATCTCCCCTTCAGGGAAAAGTGCTAGTTGGTAACTAGAATACTACTAGTTGTGGTCTTTTGCTAGTAGTATTGGAATTTGTAGTGACAGTCGGGCTGTACTAAGAGCCCTTGCTTACCCACGCAGCTCTTCGAAGTTAGTCGGTGAATGTTAGACAAAACTGATCAGTACTGCAAAACCCAGCAAATTTTATCGTATTTGGGTGCCTGGGCATTGCGATATTACAGGCAACGAATTGGGAGATAAACTGGCTAACGAAGGCACTGTAAGCACACGACTAGGCCTTGAACCCTTTTTAGGCGTCCATTCTGCATCGATTCAACTATGGATCGACAACTTCATGAGGCCTGCCCATAGAAGACGTTTGTCTGAGTTGGTCTCTTGCAGAGTAGCCAAGAGCTTTGTGACCGAAGCAAGCAGGAAACTAGCGACACGTTTTAAGAAAAATCTTAGTAGGAAGGACCTGCGAATACTAGGGTGTGTATTCACATATGTATGTCTCCCATTTTAATCATTGGATATATATGTAGAATATAGAGAAATGATTTTAAATGAATTTTCATAAATTCTCTTTTGAGTTTAAATAATAGTTTTTTCTGCGTACTGAAGTTTTATTTATTTTTACATTTTATAATAAAATTTTAAAGCTGAATCCTTTAAATTAAAAATAAACAAAAATTAGTCATCATATACTTATTCTAACTTACTTTGATTAACGAAACCAATTTTATGTATTTGTATATTATTTGAAATTATTCCGACTGACTACAGGGTAGCCAATATTCGACGGACCCATCTGGCAACCCTGTATCTTTTGACAGAGACGTCAGATCGCTTAATGACATACCGCGTTGAAAGCGTCAGTCCAAGCAAATGTTTACCATGGAACAGTGCACGCCACGCGAGCGCTCCCAAATTGTTGAAATTTACATTCAACAAAAGAAGTCAATTGTGAAAACTCAACGTGCGTATAAAAAATTAAATAATGTGAAAAGTGCGCCTTCTAAGAACACCATTAAGCGTTTGTACGAAAGGTTTTCGACTGCTGATGCTCTTTCTAATCCAAAGAGGTCAAATCAAAACCAACCAAGGCGTCGCCAAGGACATCCTAAGATCGCCGTTCTCAGCAGTTGGGCATTGCTCGGACCACTTTACAATGAATTATCCGCATTGATTTGCCTTTATTCTTGTATAAGATTCAATTGACAAAAAGAGTCATCGAAATCCGTCGGGTCCGTCGGTCCGTCGAGTATGGGCAACCCTGTACATACTAATGCTATAGTTGTACATTCTATTAGCTATAAGTACTCATTTTCTATATAATTATCTTTTTTTTAAATAAAGAACATAAAATGCATTCATACATACATATATGGGAATCATTGATGACCAAATGTGCCTATTCTGCCATTAATAAGGACACTACAGATAATTTTCTCTGTAACTGGCCGACGCTTTCTAGATACGGCTATTGGAGTGAGAGCTATGCACTCAATATGGATAAAGTTCCTACTCTTTCTCTTCTTGACCTCTTAAGATTCATCGATGAATCCAAAAGATTCGCAAAGAATTTCGCAATTTTTCAGTCTTACCATCTCTCTATATATTCTGTCTCTCTATTCCTTTCACTGTAATCTATCCGGGTGTAGTGCAATGATCTTCCTGAATGAGAGCCTAGTCCAACCCGCCACAAATCTAATCTAATCTAAGTCGTACTTTTAAATTGGCGTTTATCTACGAAATGTTTGCATCGGCAAAATACCAGTTCATACGAGCCAAAACCAAAATTAGTCCAACATGCTTCTAAACTAACCAGTTTTAGACCAGTTAAAATATAAAAAAACTTCCAGACAAACTTTTTAAATTATTATATTTCAATATAACATTGATGGCGAAAAGATACTTTGAAGGCGTATTACGGAGAATAAAGATAGACCTCGCCGCAGTACAACAAAGCGAAGCCTCACAGACAGAGGCATAAGAAGACGAGTCTATAGCATGAAGCCGGATACAAGTATGGTGGACCCAGACGTTGGAGTAGAACTGGTCCATTTCATGGACGTCGTTCTGGGACCTCCTAAAGTAATGTAGAAAGTAGTCCCGTGAAGGGAGTCTCCCCAGAAGAGCTGGAGGGATAGTTTTAGTTGCCACAACACTGGACGCAGTAGACGATAGTCAGTGGAAGTGCGAAGGCACTTTGAACATTACCTCACCCGCCAAAAAACGAAAAAAAAAAAACAAAAGAATGAATGCTAATTGAATTTTGGGCTCATATTTTATTTGTGCGGTTGCCGCAAGGATCTTTCTGCGATGGTCCCTTTGTGGCAAAATTCAATTGAAATGCTCTTTCTGGTTCATTGACCCCGGTAAAGCTGAGTACAAATTCTGAAGTAAAATACAAATCAGTCATTTACTCGACAATGAACACAATGAACAAGACGCACATCATCTCCTGTATCCGGAGCAAATTATTAAAAAATAGCGACCGCATAAAACTTATGTGGGTTCCAGGCCAGGCAGGCATAAGAGGGAATAATGTAGCGGCGAACGGGCTAAACTCGCTGGGAAAGAACTACTAATAACTTTTGACCATATTTTGAAACAAGACGTATACAAATTTATATATCACAGGCACTATAATGCACAAATGGTCAAATGGTTAAATGGTCATTAAATTGCCGTTGCAAAGATACCAAATCATTTGTCCGCCTTCGCCTAGGGCACACAATCGCCACACATTCACACGTTTTTAAGGGTTCCAGCCCTCCATGCTGCCAACACTGTCATTCACCATCTTTAACGGTCTGCCAACTACTCGACGACTGCCCACATTTTGAACAAATCAGGAAAAGTATCTTCCGAAACCAAAGACCTTCTACACGGTTAAGAACTACTTCCTCAGAAAATATATCAAAAATGTCAGAACTTCTAGTTAAATCAGGATTGAAAAAATTGATTTGAAGTTTGCTCCTCTAACATAGTTACTATATTTTTACCATAGTCTTAATTAATTAAGTTTTGTAGTCTCCTTTTACATGTAAGACATTTAAGCTAACTATCTGTTACTTTTACATCAGCGAGCCGAAGGTCTTGGTAGCCAGTGTCCTTTTTTACGTGTAAGAATAATTGTGTTATTATTTCAAGTCTGTAAATAAATAAATAAAATACATATTTACATTTATCTTGATAATATGTAAGAGTTCATGACCCAAAAAGCAAACAAAAAACGCATAGAGATTTTCAGGTTCCTTCCGCTATTTTTTCCTTGGATCCAGTATTTTGTCCTCCATTATGAAATCGGTGCTTAACATATTTTTAAGTTTTTTGCTGAGTGAATGCTGAAATAGACTCTTTATTATAGAAATCTGTGAAAGAAAAATTCAATATTTTATATATAATAATATAATATATTTTTTTGTGATGGAAAGGAATACACATATAATGGCACACGGTTTTCCGGTAACACCTTTTCATTCATCGACATCATTAAATCCTTGTAAAGGTCGAGCCTGCCTAAGCAATTTCCCCTAATCATCGCGATGCATTAGGGCGTAATTTTAAACTTTCTTTTCTAAAAGAAAAATCAACTAATTCGCCGACGAATATATTACTTTGCTACTCCTAATATTCTAGTCAATGACGAGCTTCTCCTATTAAATACCTGAGCTAGGATGCTTCCATACTAATTAGGGTTTTCCCTGCATGGTTACAATAAATAGCGAGTGTAGTAGTGTGCAACGAAAGCATAGAGTGGAAGGAGTAACATTTTGAAGTAAGCCACTTAAACACACGTATAAATATTTTTATTTTTTAAAAGCTTAAATAACAATAGAATTGCTAAATAAACAAAAAGATAATGCTGCGCTAGCAACGAAGGCTTTCAGCTGGCTGGTGAAGAATTCCTGGTTTATATACGTCGTAGAAGATCAGAGTCCTTCAGAAATTTATAGATTTTCGAAATGTTGGAATCGGAAGGGTTAAGTAGTAGCGATAGTGCATCATGACCGTCAAAATTCTGCTGTCTTTGTCTATCTAGTCCAGGGCAAAAGGCTAACAAGTGCAGGATACTGACTGGAGTATTACAAAATGGGCACAGGTTTGGTTGCCTCCCTTGCAGTAGATATGCATTGGTGATTATACTGTGACCAATGCGTAGGCGAGTATATGGCGTAGTATAGTTAGATGGGAGGGATGATAGATAAGTTGGTTTAGTACGATTAGGATTAATCCTGGAGTAATGGTGGCTATAGTGAAACCAGTCAGCTACTAGTTTGGTTTGCCTAAGCTGCTTTATAAGTCGATAAACATCATTTTTACATAAAAGGTTTGATGTGATAGTAGGAGTAATGCTCATATCCTTGGCAGTATTATCAGCGATTGTATTGCCGTTGATGCATGAATGCCCTGGTACCCACATGATTTTGATATTATGAGGAAGAGAAATCAGGATATTTCTTATGGTTCCAATAATGTGATTGGAGTTATTATAGTTCTTTATGGCCTGAAAACAGGACATGCTGTCTGTGCATATTATGTATTTCCCCTTCGATTTTGACGAATACTGCATGGCGTAGAGAACTGCTGTTGCTTCAGCAGTGAAAATTGAACAAAACGGAAGACGTATAAATATAAACATTTGAAGCGTAGTGAAACGTTATGGCATAAGTGGATCAAATATTCCTATGAAATAATTTTCTTGTTAGGTAGTTTTGACAGACTCCCTCTTCCCCCACTTGCAACCGACGTCTGGTTTGTTAATTTCTCCACAACTGAGAGAATTGATTTGCTTTCAAAATAATTCTTATAAATGATTACGATAATATTGATTTTTCTGCGATTAAATTTTATTGTTATGCATATTTATTTAAAATTTTCATTAAATATGAAATTTACTTATGAGTTTTCTTTTTCTTGCAGGTAAGTGCTCCATGAAAGTTCTTGTTGAAGGCATGCGTGCATACTATGGTAAGAATTTAAACTAAAAATAAGAAATTATTCGAACCAGGACGTGGAATTTAATTCATCTTGGCTCTAAATTTATAAAAATATTGAATTTTTTGAATGTCTGTGCTGGCTTTACTGCAACGGCTTTGCTTAAAAATCTGCTCCCGCGGCTCTAACTAATGGTATACAGGGTGAACGATATGAAGTTTTACCAACTTCACACTTCTTGCATCTGTAAAACAGCTCATGACATCAACGTCAAAATTGTTCTAATGACAATTCAATATATTATTTATAAGCCATCAAAAGCATTTGCGTCTCAGTTTTGTTGAATTTTTTTTACTGTGATGGAATTCAAACGATGGAATTGGCTGGAAAATCACAACCAGCCATTGTTCGGGAGCTCAGTCACCTCAAAGTGAATAAAATGTTTGTGTATCGCTCTATAAAACGTTACAATGATACTGGTAGCATTGCAAAACGCTCTGGAGGTGGGCCAAAAATACCGCAACAACGCAATGGTTTGGAAAGTGAAGGCTCGACTTGAACGAAATCCACGTCGAAGTGGAAGAAAAACGGCCAAAGAACTGAAAATATCGCAAGACAGCATTCAACGCATATTGAAAAATGAGCTCAAGGTCAAGGCTTACAAGTTCCAAAAAGCACACGATCTTTCACCCCAGCAAAAAAAGAGTTCGGTGCGAAAGGGCAAAGGAGTTGTCGCGCTTGCACGAACGTGGCGAATTTCCTAATGTTTTCGAATTTCTTGTGTTTTCTGATAAAAAAATTTCCCAATTGAGCAGTTCATAAACACTCGAAACGATCGTGTTTACTTGTCCGAACGCTCATACGAAAATTTGAGCCTACGTATAGCCACTCGAAGCAATTTCCCAAGTAATGGTTTGGGCCGCGGTGACCGCTGATGGACGCTCTCCAATCGTTTATATCGAGCCTGGTGTCAAAGTGAATGCGACTTATTATCGGGAAAATGTTTTAGAAGCTGCTTTAGAGCCGTGGGTACGAAAACATCTCGGTCGTAGACCATGGACGTGTCATAAAGCTCGTGTGAACCAAGAATCGTTAAAAAATCATGTTCCACGCTTCATTTCGTCCACACAATGGCTTTCGAATTCGCCAGACGGAAATCCGATGGACTATTCCATCTGGTCCATTTTGGAGAGCAAGGTGAGGACTAAAAAATATGCCAGTATGGATGCGCTGAAAAAAGCGATTATACGAGAATGGGCCAAAATACCTCAAGATCACATTCGTGGAGCATGAAACTCATTTTTCGACCATTTGAAGGCTATAGTCAAGGCAAAAGGTGATCATATCGAGCTGAAGTGAATATATGTTAAAATTGTAATCATTTTTGAACAATTTGGTCTTCGAAATCAATAAAAACTAATTTCACACAAAAATGTTATGGTGTTTTGAATAGGTAACACTTCATATCGTTCACCCTGAAAGTCAGAAAATGCCATAAGCTAGGGATGAACTTAACTTTTCACATCAAGCTAGTATCAGAAGGCGGCATAAGCTTAATTTTTAATTCAAATGGGTGAATATTTTCTTTAGTTGTGTCCTGGATACATATAAGAAGAGTAATAGGTAGATTCATATCTATACAGATAAAAAAAAGAGAACTTAAAAAATAGGCTCAATTATTTACAGTTTATTCAATTGAAATACTCATTCTTAACTACAATGGCTTCCCCTTGACCATATACTTTGGAATGTTTCCATACTAGTTGGGCTTTTCCCTGCAGGGTTAGTTTGGATAGCTACACAAAGTGCACAGGTCGAAAAACTTTCAAACATTCTTTGCCGGGCTGAAAAACTATGTGAAAATATTTATGTAGGATTTTATGGTATTTATTCACATGCATGTATTTTTTTATAAAAATCGTTTTTTAATTTATTTAAGTTTTGGATAGTTTTTGTATTTTCTTTTTGGTAGGGAATTGCAATCAAGCTTTTTCAAGTCCCCTTGCATTGCACGTACACACAAGTATACATAGTTTGTTTACGGAGAGGAGAAATGCTTAAGTGTAATACTATGTATGGGTACATATGTACATACCTGCCTACATTTTCATACATAGGTACATATATGTATGCGTGAGTACGGTAACACATTCATGCCTGTGCACAGAAGGAAATATTTCTGAATTGTAGCTGGCAAGGGCATTAAACTGTGCACACTGCAATTTTACATCGTCTATAGAAACTTTTCCAAATGTTTTCCTAAACAAAAGTAAAATGAGTCGTGTTTAAAAGCCAACTGATATTGTATTCAGTGACGAAAACAAATTCAAAATTTCTGGGTAAGGAAAGTGTGGAGGTATGTCACTAAAGAGCTACAAGAAAACAGTTTAAAACCCACAGTCAAAGATGCTGATGGATATGTAATGGTTTGGTGCTATAGGTTTTTGCTTTTGTAAGAGGAGGAAGCATCAAAAGCCTTACCCCACCAGTGTGGCACTTGAACTTAAACTAAGCCTTTTACCGTCATAGAACCGATACCGTAAAGTATTTCGTCTAGAGGCGGTTTGTGTACTAAATTTAATGTCAGCTACTATGCTGATGCCACAAATTGCATCTACCTGTTACCACGCACTCTCATTTCAGGAGAGCGCCACCACTGTCGGATGTGTGCGCCCTCATGCACCATGTCCTTGTCCACCTCAAAGAAAAGTTAGTTTCTTTTACCGGCATTTCTTGGTGTTAGCGTCTCCGCTTTGCCTGCTTCCTTCGTTGTGTCGTAGCTCCTCAGCACCAGTTCTTGAGCGTGACGCTGCAACCGAACCGTCTTCCAGCCTTTAAACTTCTGAAGTGGAGACAAAGACACAGACATGTTTCGCATCTTCAACAATTAGTGGTGTACACTGCTCGCAGTATTTAGCTACTATTGAGTCAATGCAGCAGGTGTTGTTGGTTATTTGGTGTTTATAACAGCCTCAAACGAAATTTGCGTCCAAATATGCAGCAACTGGGTATCTACAGTAGCCGCTACCCCTTTTAGCAACTGAATTTTTCAAATTTTAAATAAACCAGGAAAATGAAAATCTAATTAGTAAAAAATAGAAAAAAAAAACATAAAAAACAAGCGAGAGCTGTGAAGATAATGAGGAATTATGGGTTTTGGGGACTGACCGTAGGTGGCTAGTTCCACTAAATGTAACCCTTAACTTGCAGTAAGCGATGGCTGAAATATTTTCAAATACCTTGATATAGATTTTATAACAAAATCTAAACGAAACATAGAACACAAGGAAACTCTAGAACACACCTCCATCCGATGGTCCAAATTTTCGATGACGCTGAGGCATAATTGAGGTTCTATGCCGCAAATAACCCCAAAGAAAGAAGACCAACGGTGTCGTTGACGTTTGGGTGTGGTTCACATTCAACATCGGCCCTTGAAATTTAACCACCTTTTATTTAAACGCTTTGGAAAGAAGAGAATTTGCTGATTCCGTGTATGCCAGTTATTCCTACCGATAAAAAATAAAGTCCGAGAACAGTAATTAAATGAGCGTAAATTGAATCTACACAATTTTGTTTTTCCTATTTATAGCTTCTTCTAGACTTAGTACTACAGAGCAATGGTTCATCTGTGCCCCAAATGGGAAGGCCAAAAAAATCGTTTATCCGCTGGGTTGAGATAAAAAATCAGTGACTGTAGTTTTGTTTTATACTTTTCTAATTGATTATTTTTACCTCATGATTTGCCACGCGGTTTAGCAACGCATGTCGGGTATTAGCTGTGTTTATATATTTTGCATATGTAGGTCGAACTGAAGGCGCTATTGACGTGGTCCTCCAGTTACTGTATTTAGTTTCATCCCATAGTAATGCATAATATTCTACCTACACCGTTTCGCTCTTTCACTCAACCCGGTCGCTGAATGTATAAATAGTTTGCAGTGCATCTGAATAATGTCAATGTGAATAATTAAATTCCTCTCTACCTGATTACTGGATTATTATGTACATATGCTGTACCACTTTTTCTTTGAATATGCATCACAAAACAAACCAAACAAAAAGTTTTATAAAAAAGTGGAGTACAAACGAACTTAAGCCTCGCCGCATGTTTTTATTGAACGTAAATCAGCTTTACGTTTGGCGCTGCTTACCAAGCATACAGCTGACCGCAACTATTCCACGAAAAATTGCAACTTTGCTTAACAAATTTTTTTTTCTTTTTTTCCCCCTTTTAAAATCAAAAAACAATGTACATTTTTTACATGGAATTTTAGTATTATTTATTCAAATATTCATTCCAAGAAATGTATATAACTAAATACTATTATTGCAACTATATATGAGCATACAAAAAGGCTTTTGTAATTGTATATATTTATATAATGTTGAATGTGAACCACACCTAAACGTCAGCGACACCGTTGGACTTCTTTCTTAGGAGCTATTTGGCTAAGGACACAAAAAATGTTGTTCCAAGGGCTCAGCGTGACCACTTTCCAGCCTCCGTAATGGTTTGGTGGGCAGTAGCTTGTAAAGGCGTTAGATCTATTCATTTCTGCGAAAAAGGAGTAGAGGCCGCGGCAAAAGTTCTGGTCTGTCTTAGAAGGCGTGCTGAAGCAGTTGAGCAATACTCTCTTCAATGGAGAGCGTTGGATCTTCCAGCAAGATTCCGCTCCAACAAATAAGGCCAAAACCACCCAGCAGTGGCCAAAAAACTATATTCCGGAGTTCATAGCCACAAAATATTGGCCCTCTGGAAGTCCAGATCTGAATGCATTGGACTACAAATTGAGTTCAAATTGGAAAACATGGCATGTTGAAGATCTCGCTGAAATTTGGAGAGTCTCAAACAATCTTTGGTTCGAGCAGCGACGTCAATATCCCTGGAAACCTGCGTGCTGCAAGAGCTGATTGGTCTAATCAATTGAAGACTCGTGCAAAAGCAAATGGTGACCATTTCGAATGAAAATTTTAATTGTTTATTTAATTTAATATTTACTTGATTAAATAAGACTAACTTCATTAAAAAATTATTATAATTTCATATCTATAACGGACTTAACTTGTAACAGAACTTATGGCAGGACTAAGTACTATATATAATTAGCGCTGAAACTCTTTTTGCCAAGCTCCTCCTCCTATTTGTGATGTGCGGGAGCTACAGTTTTAAGTTGTAATTTTTTATGAGGAGTTTTTTCATGGCAGAAACCCACTTGGAGATTTGCCATTGACTGCCGAGGGGCGACCGCTATTAGAAACATGTTTTCTTCATTTAGGTGCTTCACGAAGATTCGAACCTACGTCTTCCGAATAGTAGTCATGCACCAACACATTCGGCTACGGCGGCCGCCATTAATTACTATGTAATTAGAGTAATAAATATCTGCAGGAAAAAAATGTACGTGCATATTTATTGTAGGCTTTGGATTATGGATTATATCAGCACTAGCGTTTTTTTAAGCAATTAAAATTCGGCCACAGTAGTCGGATAATCGGAATCAGGTTAGGTAAAAAAATTTAAAGTACATACCATATTCTGTATTAAAAATTCTTCCTGTTCAAATTCTACGTTAAAAATTCTGAAAACCGCGCATATAATAAAAAGAAGTCCACTTTTTTTTGAAGGTAAAAAATGCACAACACTAACAAGGCAAAAATTCACGCAATCCAAATTCACACTCTGTGATATTATAATTTAGTTGATGTGGTATGAGAAGTAGTATGTATACACAAGGCAGTGGAAGATTTATAATTTTTGCAAATTGCATCGTGCGTCAATCACCTTTGACCCTTGTGAACCGGACAGCTGCAGTAGGTAAACAATTCAGCGCGTAAAGTTCAAATAAAGATTTGCATCATTCAAAAGAGTTTGTAAAATGTTATTCAAAAACAAAATTGCATGATTAAATTCACGCCACCTTGTATTTTAACATCGTTATATTATTGTTGGATTGCCAATTTCCCAAAATTAATTTGCATACATAATTTTAATACCCAGAATATTCATCATCGTCATCAATAATTAGGGCCACAAGTATTTCTTCCATTTGGGTCTGTTTTGCGCCAATCCCTCAACTTCATTCCAGCTAAGGCGCATGTCAGGGGTTTCTGGCTCCAGCAGTCATCTCCAGGTGTTCACTGATCTTCCTCGTTTGCGGCTACCTTGCAGGTTCCAGTCAATCGCGGCCTTTGTTGTATTACCTCTTTCCTTCCGCAGTACTTGGCCGGTCTAGCCCCATTTTCTCTTTCTGACTTCTAGTTGCAATAGCTTTTGATGAGTTATGGCTCAAAATTTAGCATTGGAGATCCCGACTAGAATTACAGTGAGGCATGCCGAAGAATCAGTTAGGCCCACGTTGGGCAAGGCAAAGATTGGTTGTGGTCACGAAAATCTGTGGCAGTGTCTCACTTAGGCA
>JAYXIM010004074.1:0-15329 GCA_037575425.1 Anastrepha fraterculus | reverse complement strand
TCGGTGACGTGGTAGATGGTGTCACATTAAGGTCAAATGTTTTGCTCATTCACATATATTTATCAAAATTTTTAGTAAAATATAATTTTTTTTTTGTCAAAATAAAGACACCCCTAGTGCTAGCATATAATGGTATGGTATATATGTATGTACATATGGTATATATGTATTGTGCTTATCATACATATCTGCTGTTTGATATTCTCGTCTAAATCATCGTCATGAAATTTCTGTTCATTTCATCATTTTGAAAAATTATATGCAAAGAATGGCTTTTATTGTGTTTGCAAAGCAATGAGGCAGAAACACAAGACGAAAAACAAAAACCACTGAACGTGATGTTTCTCAACGTATGCAGGCATGTTTGTTATAGGCTATACTAGATAAGAAAGGCGAGGTGGACAGTGGAGCACTATGACAATAAATTCGAGAAATATTCGCAATGCAGAAGCGCTAGTTGGATTCCGGAAGAATCACCACTTAAACCAACCCAACCAGCCATATTATCTAAGCTAATTAACTGCGAATATACCATATGCATAAGTATATTAATAAAAGTAATAAAAGTTCCATGAAAAGATTAATTTCTAGGGGAAGTTCTGGATTTGTTGATCTAAAACCTGACAAGATTTGTTGCCAAGATGGCTCATAAAGCGTGCGGTATTTGATGACAGTTTGAAAGAAAACTAATTAGCTTTTATTTTCAACTAAATTTAATAAAACTTCACGAATTCTTGACACAACATTAACTTATTATATCGTCCCCTTAGTATTAAAATAGCCTATAAATTTTTTGATGTTTTGAGAAAATGAATTTCAAACTTTTTGTCAAAAGTAGCTCTCACTCAAATCTCGTTATGTCTATAAATATTTATTATTTTTTGACTGACGTTTTGACCCACTTTGTGGAGCTAGAATTTGACAAAATTTTGACCACATATAAAATCGACGATGGAGAATCCAAAAATTCAATAAAAATAATAGCCTATGAGCACATAGGCTATTGTTATATTTACTAAGGGGACGACATATCCATAAAAATAAAAACAAAAAAAACAAAAAACTTAGCTACCGGGTCCGGGAATGATTGCACGCCCGAACCCAATACTCCTTATTCATATTGTATTAATTGCCACCTTCATAGAAAATATGGTGTTATGAAGATGCTTAGTAATTTCACGCTCTACTACACCCTTGCGTAGTAATCCACGGACATCACTGAATAGAAAGAAACCAAAACATCTCAAGCGCTTCTGAGTACCTGTTTAATTCTGTTTAGAAGGCGTTTTGATCGGATGACGCACCGTTCTCGTGTTTGCTCCAACATAAACTGTCTTCTGCGCATAACGTAGTACTTATACCGGAGATCTTCATGGGCTTCTCGATGGATAAGACCCTTACAAACATTTAGCGCCCTCGCAAGGGCCTTCACTGATTTTCAATGGTCGGCGTCGCACACGAGGTGTGCTCAAAAAATATCGCGAATTTTTATGCTTTTTCAAAAATTATTTATTTATTCATTAATATATATTTTGTCCCCTTCAAAGTAATCCCATGAGATGTTATGCACTTGTGCCAACGTTCTCTCCAATCTTCGAGGCACTTCAGACAATCCTTTTTTTATCTTGTTCAGCTCCTCCTTCGACGCCGTCTTTATCTCGTATCGTAGCGTAGCGTCGCCCTTTCATGGGCCTCTTTAGTTTCGGGAAGAAGAAAAAGTCACAGGGGGCCAGATCTGGGGAATACGGCGCGCTTTTTTCGGACTTGGTTCGTGCGGCAGCTTCCATTGAGATAATTGAGCTTTGGTTTCCACGTCATAACCATAAACCCACGATTCGTCACCAGTTATGACTGGAGTCTGGAGCAAATTTGAGTCGTCGCGGACAGAGTCCAACATCGCATTAGCAATATTCATGCAATGCTGCTTTTGGTCGAAATTTAGCAGTTTTGGTACGAATTTTGCGGCGACCCGTCTTATGCCCAAATCACTTAAAAAAAAACGAATGGCACAAGCCAATCGATATGTCTAGGGCCTCAGCAACTTCTCTGACGGTGATTCGACGATTGGCCAATACCATTTTCTTCACTTCATCAATTTTTTCGTCTGTTGTTGAAGTGCTCAGGCGTCCGGCACGCTTTTCGTCGTTCACATCTTCTCGGCCTTCTGAGAACATTTTGTACCACCGATAAACGAATGCTTTGGTCCAAAGTAGCTTCTCCGTATGAAACAGTCAACATTGGGAATGCATCCGTGCACTTAATTTCGTTTTTCGCACAAAATTTGATACAGGTTCTTTGATCCATCTTTTTGAATAGGTAAAAATCGAAGACGAGCCGAAACACGTGCAAGCAAAGCAGCTGTCAACAATTAACTGAACATTCACAATGGCCGCACTCGTCGCCATTTCGGCATGAGTGAGAGACATGAGCACCAACATATCGCCACAAAAAAATCGAAATTCGAATATAGGTAACCTGCGAAAATTCAAACTTCGCGATACCTTTTGAACACAACTCGTATAGGGTTGTCAGACGTAATACTTTCATTAGGTCAGCACTGATTTTCTAACTACCGTACTGACTTTTTTCATTCCGCCAATCAGCGGGATGATGTCCTAAATTTAAAATAAATTTTTGTATTGTAGTAGAAAAAAGGATATGAACGTTGAAGGAAATGCGGTTGAGAACAAATTTTAATTTTATTTTTTCATTACCACATATAAAAACTACCTACAACTCAAAGCACATTTGTATTTTGTTCTGGTAGTATTTAAAAAAAAAAAATTTATTGAATTAATAGAAAAACAACAAAAAAAAGAAAATTTTAAAGAAAAATAATTTAATCCAAATCACAATGAAGCAATTGAAGACATTTAGTCGCATGAAAATAATGTTAAGAAAATATAATTTGATTTTAGGTTGTCGCTTGTTTTCAGAAAATGTTTCTCACCATGGGAATTTGAGTCTCTATCGATATACACATCGTATAGTTTAAATACACTCCCTCTCACTTGATTAAGACCAAATCCAATTACGTTTTTTATGATCAAAAAAAGTTACTCCTAAAAATCCTCTTTTTAAAGCCTGTTTTACCTCAACAGATGGTAATTTTTGATTCCCTTAATTAAGGCCGCAAAGAAAAATGTTGAGTTAAAATGACGTTTAGGCTTCAAACTTGTTTTATTTTATTAAATGATGTCCATAAACAATAATTTTCAACAATTACTTCAAAAACTCGATTTCGAATAGTTTAGAAAAGCGGCTTTAATCGCATGAATTAATGAAATTTAATGTTCAAACGGCTTTAATTTACTCATATATTCAGATTGCGCTTCTTCTTACATTCTCTGAAAAAGTTATGGGGGATTTACTAGGATAGTTAGTAAATTATATATCTACAAGGTGGCGCAAAATTGATACTCTAATTCTGCTTTTTGAATAACTTTTGTGCTAAATAAAAAATGGAAATAATGGCAAGTGTCAAATATGATTGATGTACAACGTCAAAATGTCACAAAAATTATAATTCTTCCTATGGCGTGATTAATTTTGCGCCAACTTATATTTTCAACACCTTTTTAGCACAGTTGAAGGGCTTCGAAGACTGTTTTTGCCCTTCGCTCTGACTGGATGTTGCAAATTATGTTATGGCAAAGATTTAATTCCCGGTGAAGTACCCCAAACTCTCCTTCCAAGTCATCGCTATAAAGAATGATAAATATTTTAAAAATTTTGTATAGTTTTATCGCGAAGACTACAGGTTTTTTCGCGAAAAAGTATTTGAGAGGCAAGGAGTATACTTTTATAAAAAGCTATAAAAAGCTGCTTTTTAGTTTACGAATAAGCGAATCTGAGAATGAGAAAGTGATATGCGATAATGAGCTTCAACGCTTAATGTTTCAGAAATCGTAAGCCTGATAATTTTTTTGTTTTAGATAAAACCCTCAATTTCAGCTTGCTTTCCATCATTATTGAATAATTTTTCCACATTTTACTTAAGCAATATTTTTTTGAACCAAAAGCCTTACATCGTGTTTACATAGTTATCGCTGGTGTAAAAACACGAAGGGAAAGTGCAAAATTTGCTTTGTTTTGGCCGGCACTATTTTATGTTTTTTAGAGTATAATTTTTGGCCAGTGAATCGAAACTTTAGTTTTTTTGGATCTTAACAAATAAAGCAGATCATAGTTTGATTTGCTAGAAGCTAGAAATTTCATTTGCCTCCTGGCGTAGCCTGCTTACTGCGCGTGTGCTTCAATCGGCCGTCTCCAAGTGTTTGCTGGTCTCTCAAGCTGCTTTAGGGACTCCACCTTTTCTAATATCCTCCCCGGGCATTGTTTGTTGATATCAAAATTTTGACTTGAATTTTCGGTTTTTTGAAATATCGGATCGGTTTCGAGTTAAACCCTAAAATCCACTCCGTGGGTTGTGCGCATGGTATGTAAACACATATGAAAAATGTGAATTAAAATAAATTTGAAATGAATTAAATAAGTATAAGCTTTTGGTTTATGAATTTAAATAAAAATATACTGAAAAATACTGATTTTGATGAATTGAAAAATATCGATGTAGTGATCTCTCCAAAGCAAAATCTTGATAGAGAGCACCAGAAAATAAAAATGACGCATGATTTGTGAAAAAAACTGTTATCGTTGAATCTAAGACTTGGACTAACTAAACTCTCAACCTGCATTAGTTTGCAAACCAGTTTATACCATTCGGAATTCACCGAGAGGTCGTTGGTTCGAATCTCGGTGAAAGCAAAATTAATAAAAAAAAAAAACATTTTTCTAATAGCGGTCGCCCCTCGGCAGGCAATGGCAAACCTCCGAGTGTATTTCTGCCATGAAAAAGCTCCTCATAAAAATATCTGCCGTTCGGAGTCGGCTTGAAACTGTAGGTCCCTCCATTTGTGGAACAACATCAAGACGCACACCACAAATAGGAGGAGGAGCTCGGCCAAACACCTAACAGAAGTGTACGCGCCAATTATTATTATTATTATTATGCCAGAGGAGATTTAGTTTGAGACCGAAATTGGGTGATTAATCCTTTAAAGTCGCACATCTGTAATTCGAATGGAATAGAAGCTGGTATGTCGCAAAATCGGTCACTGTACATCAAGCATCATATTGAAAATCCTTCATTCAACATACGCGCTGTTCAAATATGGGTGTCAAACGTGACAAACGTGACTGAAATGCAAAATTGATTTCCATATTATCTTCATTCTCTTGCATAATTTTTTTTTTTTCTATTTTATTTCATCCCACTTTATTACGCTTCTAGGCGACTTTTGTATTCATTTTCTAATAGCTTGGCTTTCATTATGTACTTTTCTGCTTTTTATAGCTATGCTGTCACTTTTATTGTGCTTTGGGTCTTTGCTAACTCCACAAAGGAACACATTTCATAAAAATTGTGAAGCATAGAAGTAGAATTTAATCCGATTGTATATTAAAACTTTATATATGTAATAGATATATATACATACAATATTATAGGTACTTAGGTTACCTTCTATGGGTATGAAGAACAGCATATGTAGGAGTTTCACTGAGTTGCCACTGATGCAATTTTTTCGTATGTATGTATGCATAAAAGAAGCATTAATTCTGTCTGTGCTCGTAACAACTATGTTTCGTTATGGATTCGCTTTATTTTTTCACTCCTTTTTCCCATAATATTTGCCACTTTGATTCTGCTGCTTAATTTTCTTTGATTTTCAAATCAAAGCTGTCACTTTGTCAATCATTTGCTTTTACTTGGTAATTCATATTTTCTCTAATTTTTATTCAACATTTTGTTGCTGAGCTTTTTTTATGTGCAAGATAAATTCAATTTTTTCTAATTATCGAGTTTTATTTTTGAATAACTTTTTAACTAAAGCAAAAAAATGTTTATGCGTCATGGAAATCTTTAGTTTCACCTTTATGCGATTCATTGCTTGTGTTTATTTGTATATTACAGTTATTTGGTTCACAAGTGTCAAATATGATTGATGTTAGACGCCATTGGCGCCACTTTGTGCAATCAACTCTTTTAATTTCACTACACAAGTTCCCAACAAATAATACCAAAAATATAAAAACAAACGGTATTAATATTTATATTTTTAATTATTATTATTTTTTTTTAATTTAGCGACCCTGAATGCTATAAAATAATAGTATTTTTTTCTGTAAAAAAGCATAAGCATAGAACAAATTAAGTGGGTTGCATACAGAAAAAAAACAACAATTATGGACCATAATATCTGCGATATACCCAATATCGTTTCCCGTTGCAATCAGTTATTTGTGCCCAATTTCAGCTGTAACTTTAACTTTGCCTCTTTATCCTTATCTCTTTACCTCTCGCTACTTCTATCTTTATCTCTATTTCTATCCTGTGTTTTGCGCTTTATCTTAACTTTTTTGCTTTATCTTTACTTAATCCTCATCCTTATTTTTAATATTTTTCTTATCTACTTATTCACCTTCACCTTTGTTCCTATGAAGGTGCATATCATCCTTGTCTTTATTTTTACGTATCTTTGTTTTTTCCTTTATCCTTAGCTTTATCCTTTTCTTCCTCTAAATCTCACTCTTGAATAGCTGCTTAAAATGCATGTTAAAACACGTACGCATACACGTTCAATATCAGTTATAAGGCATACATTTAGGAGGCATATTTGGTGTTTGGATAGTGTCATTTGTGAATTGATGTTTTTCACATTATATTAAATTCATTTGAAATTCGATTAATATACTTCCCTTCAGCATTAAAATAGCTTTCGAGCGATAAATAATTCTTTATACCATAAAGTTTATACCATAAAGGAATAGTTTAGCTGTGAAAGAAAAATAAAGAGAAAATATTAGTCTATCTGTAAGATATAAGATTTATTTATTAATTAAGACACTAGCTAATATGTCTATTGGCATCATCCTTTTAAGTATAATTTAAATTTATTGTCGACTAGCTGATACTCGACTTGCTACGCGGGGTCTTAAATGCCATGCGTATTCTCATATTTATATAAATACTAGCGGACCCGACAGACTTCGTTCTGTCAATTAGATTTTGAATGTGGCAGTTTATATTTCGACCTTAAGACGTTTTTACTCTGCTGACCCTCACCTATCATCATGTTGACGGTTTTGTTCAGGAAAATTAAAGAAAAGGGTCAGCTCGGGTGACCTAAGTATCTTCGTTACCACGGACTTTGGACACCCTTTTGGGACCCACTAAAAACCCCAACTGGGATGTCTGCCAGAGGGCTTCAAACTAAGAGGTTCAAACCTGATTGAAAAATAATCTAAAGGGATAGTGGGAACCTAAAGGTGACAAATATTTATAAAGTGGGTGCTCCAATGACAAAACATAGAGAGAATTATTATTATTATTTATCATTATTATTATTATTAACATAGAGTTAATAACCGATATAACAAAGAATAATGAAATAGAACGTATATAAGTATTTTCAGTAATCGCTTTATTTTAAATCAAGTGAATCATACTTATTAACAAGAAACTGTTTTATTTTTATTGTAGTGCTTTATGATATGCAATGTTTTTTGTTTGATTACCTGGTGAATATACAAACAAATCTGATGGCTTATCAACACGGGGACAGGCAACATACAATTGACCATGTGAGAAACATGGGGTTTCTAGATTAATTAATAATGTTTGTCTCCTGTTCTTCTTAAAATATGTTCGTCTTTTGTTATTTTTAAAATATGTTTTAATTTGTTCAGACCTGCATGATTATTCTTAGAATTTACTTAACTATTTTTATTTATTATTTGTGAATGAAATCATTCCTTAACTCGTTCTGAAACTAAAATAAAAGAAAGAATATCGCGAGGAAAATCAAGCTCTTAAATTTTTTGACTTTTCAATTTGGTCAGGTTCACAATATTATCACTTTTGTGTGAACGCATTAGATCCTCCAACGCGAACACGCATACACACGAACGCTCATACACACAAGAACGCGCAATATTTGTATGGGAAAAAGAAAAGGGCTGTTTTAGGGTTTTCCTGGAAATTATTCGAATTTCTCTCACCATAAGAACCATCCTTGAACTTCAAGCAACATTTAAAAAAAAGAATTGTTAAGATTGGTCAATGCGTTGTTGAGTTATGCGCTTACCAGCACATTTTGCGATTCATTTTTATATTATAGATTAAAATTGTATAACCTCCAACATTGTTCAGCGTGTAAAACGTGGAATAATCCACTCAGATTGGAACAGATACCATATATTAATTCAGACCTCTTTTTTCCATGTCTACTAGAGCCCATTATGAAACATTTTACTAAAATCTAAATAAAAATCATGCTTTAGGGTCGGTCAGCAAGCCCGCAGCAAGATCACTTCAACCTTCCTTAGATTCAATAGATCCCTCTTTTATTAGTATCGGTTGATTTGACGGTCTAGTTTAAAAAAATGTATGATTTAAAGTTATACGTTTTTGACACTTCGTATTATTTATAGAAAGTTATGAAATTTAATTACAAGAAATCTTTATCAATATCTTTAGGACACGGCATTTCATCTGTTCTTGGTGTCCAATTAGCTCCCACGCTTACCCTTAAGTCAAATGTATAATAAATATTTATTATTGAGATTACGGGTGCATTCATAGATTCCTTAAATCCGACAAAGTGTAGCCGGAATTTCTGTGTGTATTCAGAACAAAATTTATAGAACACTGAATCTCTTGATTTTCCTCTAATATTTCATATTAAATAAAGTTTTTTAAAACGATTAAATATACGAGTATTTATATTAAACTATAAATGTATATTTTAGTCATTATGCAATCCCGATGTCCAACATTCATACCATCAAATAGGATGACGTTCAGGCCAGTTTGCTTGCAACCTTCCATACATTGCAATGCTAACCAGTTGGCCAGCTCTCATTCTTTTAACATGTTTGTGCCATTCTTTATGTCTTCTCTAGCCCTATTTACAAATGTCTTGTATTTCACATAAGTCTCCTATTTCTTCTTTTCTTATGGCATCGAGTCTTGTGTGTCCACATATTAAACTGTGTCTGAAATAATTGGAGCTTTATCTTCAGTATCCAATAAATATGTAGCAGCGTCATCTGCATAACACACAATTTTTATTTATTTTCGGTGCAAAATCCATGAGTAAACGTCACATAAGACTCAAATAATAGTTCTTATTAACTGTCTGAGCTTCTGGCAAAGATTCCTGGTGTACAATATCGTTGTAATCTATAAAAACTGTAAGCAGCGATTTCTTTCTTGACTAAAAACGACGTGGTTTTTGGGCTTAGTTCAATCGAAGCTCTCCACTAACTAATGTCGGGATTGCGTGTCGTACTCATAAACCCATATCTCGTCTCCAGTAATGATACGTTTGATAAATGTTGGAAATAATGTGTTTTGCGATATCAACGCGATGCCTTTTTTCTCTGAAATCCAGGTTCTTTGGAACCAAATTTGCAGCAACACGGCGTAAATCCAAATCAAAGTAGTATAATTGCACAAAAGGAATGGTAGCTCATTCGCTGTCTGCTAATTTGAGCAACGAGGAAAGCGGCAACAGAAGAGTGGTACAATATTGAGCCCAAATTTTTCGAAAAAAAGTTTAAAATATACTATGGTATATCACCCCCAACAGTGATTTCAAACCATGGAAAGTCAAGCAAGTATTAAAAATGTAGTTAACATAAAATTTTAATATTAAAAGTGTGAGCGACGCTTTAAGCAGTTAGAATTGGTGAACTGTTGATGCGCTTCTTATCCAATAGTACCAAAGTGCTTGGACCAATAGGGTCAAGTTTAAATGCTTAAGGGACCTCGCATATAAAACGCACAAAATGTGCAGCCACAGTACTGACGAAACAATACGAAGCTAGCCACAATCTCTAGGGAAGTTGATCATGGGGCGCAATTAATGGCAATCACAAACATCAGCGACAACCCAATATGTATCTCCCATCAAGACGAAGATGTATACAGCACTTTCTTGGTTTCTTGTCACTAAACTAAAGAGGCACACGTTTTGTGTCTGCTACATTACCCATTATTCCACAAGTTAGGGAATCAAAGAATGTTGTAAGCGGAATTAACTTTATTATAACGCTCCTTATCTTCCACATTTCTCATACATTTCAAGTCTCAAGTAAAATCAGCATCAATGCCTAATTGCTTGCGTTTTCGATTATGTTCTCGCGGTATACGCAAATATAATACATCCATTCAAGTGTTTATTTGTTGTGTGTGTCCAAGTCCATTTCATGCTTGCCGTTAATCAAAACCTAATACATTTGATTTGTAGCTTTGCATTGTAGAGGCAGTCCTGCGGTCTTGCCGAAACCTACCACAATGTTCGTTTTAGGAAATCCTTCAGCGGTGTACGAATTAATTTACGTATTTTATGCACAGAAACATAATTTTTTATTTCTATAGATTGCACAGCGACTTTTACCAGTCGAGTATTTGAATTAATATATCTTCATTAGAGCATTTCAATCAAACAAAGAAGAAGAAAAAGAAAGAAAAAACTCACAAGAAAAATTAATCCGGAACAGTTTCCTCTTGCCCCGCTCAAGCCCCCCGATTCATTCATTTGCTTTCATTAGTTTGGAATCTATCTGCATCGAATTGGCTATCACAGTGGCTATCTGTATAGAATTCAAATGATTTGTAGTTAAAATGCAAAGCCATGGAATTATAGCTTTGTTCATTTATTCATGCATACACATACACACATACATACATGTGCAGCTCTTTGTAACGCCCACACAGCAAATCGAAACGACAGAAAGGATAATCCCACCATACTTTTGACCATAATGCGGGGAAGTGATGCAAGCTGTGCTTTGTTGTGCATTAATATTCCTTAGTCGTTCTACTACTTCGTATATTAGTTGTGCTTGCTAATAGTTTCTGAAGATTTTGCATGCTCATTTATTTTCTAAGAATTCGAGAGCGGTTTGAGATGGTGATAAACTGTGGCAAGTGCGCTGGCCACAAAACACTAGCAAGGTCTTCAAAGACCTATTTGTATACATCAAGTGTAGTAAGCATAAACTTTGGTGACTTTGGTGATTTTGTGGTTGAAGTTTTGCGCAACGAAATTCGTCCTGCCCTGCTTGTATATCTTTAACATTTATACCAACTACTTTGTAACTTTCTGGACAACAATGTGTCATGCAAGTGATGCTACTTGTTCGCTTGTTGTCATTATAACCCTCTGTGTGCGCTTGCTTTCAATTGAAGTTGAACTTTGCGCCTATGATATGTGTCAGCTTCAGAATAGCTGTTCAACATATGTATGTTTTATAGGGTTTTCTAGTAGGGGCAAGCAGCTGTTGAATGGAATGATAAGGTTGTCTCGCGATGTGAATTGGGTGCCAAGATTTTGCGAATTGACCCCGCTAGATTTGCTCTTGTGGGGGTTTCTAAAGTCGCAGATCTATGCCTACAAGTCACAATCCATCAATCGACCAATTCATAAAGACAATATGTTCTAGGCTATTTTTCGAATTTGGCCGTATATGTCCAGCCTAATCACTGAAAATTAAACCTCTCAGATTCGGGCAAGCAAGCAAGCATCCACAAGATGGCTATCCCTACAATATTTCACAATGTAAAATCGCAGACAAATTAACCAGAATAGTGAAGATTTCTTTGAAAGAGAGTTTTTCTGACGGAAGGAAGTGATGTTTCAAAAAAATAAATCTGAATTCTTCAGAATTAAAAGTGGAGCCAGACAAGGGGATACGCTCTCATCAACAATCATTAACCTTACGCTATGCTGTGCTATCGATAAAGTAAGCGACGATAAAAGGATGGGACGGATGATATAGCAATTGTCAGCACAAACATCCGCGGCCTATCCTAAATAGAATTGGCCTTAAAATTAACAAAGATAAGACAAAATATTAGATGATGTCCCGACAAAATAAGCCAACATAAAATAAACTGAAAATTTACGATTTTTCCTTTCCTTGAAATCGGGGAATATTTTACTTACTTAGGCTTCAAACTGAGTAGAAGCAATTCAACAAGCCTCACCATTGATGAGAGAATTGAAGCAGCTTACTGATTGAAACTCTTCAAATAGAAACTACTAAACAGATAATGAGGCAAAATGATTAAGCTGAACTGTGGACGCTAACTGAAGCTAAAGCAAAACCGCAAATTTTCAAACGAAAAATACTCAGAAAAGTGTTTAGAGCAATCAAAGATCACGGCGAGTGGCGTATAAAATGGAATGACGAGCTAAATCAGCTTATAAATGGCGAAAGTGTTACACCTTTTACCAAATTGCACCTGTTAAGATGACAGGTTCATACATCAAGAATGTACGGTACGAGGGCGCAGAAGAAAATTTTAGAAACCAGAGAAAAACAAAAATTTCATTAAAACCTCACACACAGCGTTGTTTATACCATTTCAAGCGGAACTTATTTGAAAATCCTATACAGGGTAGCCAATATTCGACGGGCCCATCTGGCAACCCTGTATCTTTTGACAGAGACGTCAGATCGCTGAATGGCATACCGCGTTGGAAGTCTCAGTCCAAGCAGATGTTTACCATGGAACAGTAACCGCCACGCGAGCGCTCCCAAAAAGTGTACGAAAGGTTTTCGACTGATGATGCTCTTTCTAGTCCAAAGAGGTCAAATCAAAACCGACCAAGGCGATCGGATGAGAATATTGCTCTTGTACGGGCCAGTGTAGAGACGTCGCCGAGGACATCCCAAAATCGCAGTTCTCAGCAGTTGGGCATTGCTCGGACTACTTTACAATGAATTATCTGCATTGATTTGCATTTATTCCCGTATAAGATTCTATTGACGCAAAGATTGTTGCCTGCGGACAAGCCTCGTCGATTGGAATGGGTCCAAAAGGCACCTGGGCTGTCGATAATGGGCAACCCTGTATAAGGTAAATCGCAAAAGTAGATTGATTGAAGAGATTTTTTTTTGCTTTCAATGTGTTCAATGTTATGTTGGGTCAGAAAATTTCTATAAATCATTTTACTTAGCTTAACTAAGGGCGGTTTAGTGAATTGAACACTTTTTTTATTAAACCCAGCGGTTGTCCTCCTTCGTTCCAACCGACACGAGTGGCGTAGTCCGCATAACGTACGGATAATTTTTCTTTTCTTTTTTTTTTTGTCGCTCGACCAAGAAATCCAGTTTCTTATACGTCGAGATCCAAAAATGTTCAGCTATAGAAAAAGAATTTCAGCTCAATAAAATGTTAGAGATATATCAATTTAATCATTTATTTAGAGACGATAGTAACGCTTTCTTAACGGTGACGTCGAATCCTCTGCATCAAAAATTTAAGGTCTTGGTGTAAAGATCGTAATGGTTCAATTGTTTTGCATGGCTTTAAAAGAAGAAGCCTAAAGTTCTTTGACGCTCCTTGAAGTAGTGTTGCTCCATCACAATGAGACGTTGGTTTAGCAATCCGGTTAGAAATTTAGAGAAACCTTTATTTGGCTAAAAATGTAACAATTTCGTAAATTCGTTTATAATCTAATCTAATATAATGACGGTTAACAAACTTGAGGAAAACTAAATTTACAAAATAATAAACCTCTTGTGCTCACTGTGATTTTTTCTAGAGCTTGACCACACAATTCATGTACTATTTGTTAGAGAAAAAGTAATGGATTTGCGTAATCGTAACAACAATCGTTATTGAAGGCACGCTTGGCGATTCATATTTCTGTGAAATTCATGAATTCTAGAAATTTGTTTAATCACACAAAAGCGTTGAATAAAGAAAATCTTTTTTTTTGCATTCCGTTGAAATTCAATAATTAATTCATTTGCAAATAGTTTGTGGTTGAGCTTTTAGACTTTTTCGGACTATTTGGGTTATTGCTATGCATTTGATTAATTTATTAAAAGCAATAAAAATCAAGCACCGAACGAACAATTTAGAAAGTGACGGAAGTGAAACCGCATAGTTTCATCAGCTGTTTCCCCAAATTGAAGCAGAGTTGGAGAGTTCGAGATGAATTTCAATAAATTAGGTAATAAAATTTAATATATATAAATCGCACACAACCGCAATAAGAGTCATAAGCCACAAAACACTGAAATTCGGAGTGAGACCACGACCAAGTTAAAGGCACGCAAGTCTTCTTACGCATACTTAGCAAGCATACTAGGTTGTTCAGTAAGTATGAATGAAGATAATGAATCGACAGATTGAAATGAAGCGCCAAGTACGTTCATATGAAGAGTGTACCAACAGAACAAAAAAAATGTAAGCCAGTAGCAACGCGCTCTCTTATCGAACCGCAAAACTTAGTGAACAACCTAGTATATGCGCAAGAGGCGTGTTACTAGATTTCAATGTACTCTAACTTATATTTTCAAAATTATGACTCGCTACAAATTTCGCGTCTAAGTTTGCATAGCTGCTCAAAGGACATGGCACCTCGGCAATACTGAATGTATCATTTTCCAAGTGGAAACCAGATATTTAATTGTAGAATCAATAGTGGCTCCTTAGTGGTTTATTTCCTTATATATTTTTTATGAGAAAAGAAAATAGAAAATGCGTGCCCCCATAGCATAGACCTTCGTAACTGATTTTTCAACGTGGTGTCACTGACGGCAATACCACATTTTAGAAAGTGGCTCTTCTACACGAGCACCCTATAACCTAACGGAAGATATACTTACATATGCACATATATATACATGCATATGTACTTTTTGGCGAGTTTTGTGTACTATTATAAAACTTTTGCTTTTGAATACTTTAATATATTACTGTTATGCTTCCGCCATATTTTTATTAAACTCGATTTATTTTGTCATCAATCAAAGTGTGCATACACAGATGCATATGTCTCCCGCCTACTTTGCTACGCATATGCCGTATTTCATTTTGCCATGCCTGTTAGCCATCTCAAACATATTATTACATAAACAGAACATGCGCGCATATATATAATATGTAGGTACACATGAAGTCCCTGTAGGGAAAAACACTAGTTGGGAACTAGTATAGTACCAGTTCACTTGCAAAGTGATATTTTTAACACGGCGATGGCCCACGAAATGGAAGTTTTCCGGTCATAAATCAGCAAAATACCATTAAAACTACCAGTTCATACGAGCCAAAAATTTCTATAAATTAAAAAAAAAATTGTCAGATATAAAATTTAAAGTATTCACTTTAGGAACACAAATAAAATTAATGCTACTTGAAGTTCTTATGTGACCAGCTGCTGCGTGGTATTTTCTGCTATGAACTGTTTTTGGAAAAATTGTATCCTATTAATTGAATTTCTGCTTATTTATATTCTGAAATAAAT